>WURV02153414.1:0-16901 GCA_011762755.2 Epimenia babai
AGCGCAGCTGTATTACAGGCGCTAGGGAACCCTTCACCAATTTACTTTTTGCCAGTGTCTATCAATTTGTGTTGAAAGGTGAAGTAAAGGTCAAGTACAACATTTATTGGTGGCAAGTATCATCCAAGGGTGTCAGATGCGATTCACATGAATATTTACGGCTGCTATATTCAGCGCAGATACAATACCTTGGACACCCATCTAAGATGATATCAAGCATCTACCTACTTTGGAAACGGGTGTACTCCAGCAATCGGGGATAAATAACTTGTCGAGGATCATCGCAGAAAAGTTGACTGTGTCGAACTCTCGCCCTTTCGGTTACGAGTCCAGTGCTCCTACCACTCGACTAACTGCTCGCAACAAATGAATCCCACTGCCATCAATTTATGGCTCAATTGACTAAAGCAACTCGGATAAAGTTCCTTGTCCAAGGATACAACGGAAAAACTCAGTTGGTATTTCCCGGGATTCGAACCCTTCACCAGCTGGTTCGTAGGCCGGAGCTTTACCAACTGGGCTGTCCTCAGACATCCTCTGCATGATGTTCACTTCGATAAACCAGCCATATAATGATCTACACGGAGATGAGAGGAGAGGTAGAGCCATGACAGAAGGTGCCATCAGCAACCACATCAAATATATGTCTTGAGTTATATGTATCATGTATACATATATATAGTTATATTGTCATATTGCCACATATGCAGGGTAACGAATCTCCTTGTCAGTATATTTGGTTTGTGTGGTTGAATAACATCTAATTTCATTTTGCTTTTTAGGCTACTGAGCATCTGTATGTGACAGTGTAATATTTCCTCTGTCTACCAAATGATTATTGCCAAACTCTAAATGTTGCATTAAATTTATGGCCCTTGATAGGGGAGTGCCCTCCGTACCAGACTGACCAGTTCGTTCCTCCACGATGCAATGAGGCAAGCCCACTCGTCCATCACCTCCCCCCTTACGTCATCCAACACATCACCTGTACAGACGTTAGAGGTAACGTACTACTGACGATTTGACTTAGTGCTCTCCTATTAGATTCCACGTCTGAAATGAAGTTGAATTTATGGATGATGTTTTCTCGAAAGTGCCGGTTACATCATCATCGTCTCATTTCAGGCCCAACTCACCCAGCTGAGCTTACATCATCGTCTCATTTCAGGCCTAACTCACCCAGCTGAGCTTACATCATCGTCTCATTTCAGGCCCAACTCACCCAGCTGAGCTTACATCATCGTCTCATTTCAGGCCCAACTCACCCAGCTGAGGGACATGGGCATCACAGACGAGCTGGGTGCACGGAACGCCCTGGAGGCCACCGGGGGAGACATCCACGCAGCTCTCGAACTCCTTTTTGGGGGCCACTCCGACGATATGTGACTCACGTAGGAACCCTGCTTGATTGCTTCCCTTAGTTCAGCGCCGACGGCGTGACAGTCGACAACGGAGGATTATATACACAAAAAAATGTGGTATCGGACAATAATAAAAGTCAATAGTTAGGCTGCATTTCTGCTTAATTCATCAGCATGGCATATTTGAAATGAACCTGAGGTCATTCTCAAGAACTGCTGGTTGCCGGCATCGTCTCAGGTTCACAAACCTTGGCACAATGCACCCTGGTGGAAGAAACCAAATTGTTCCGTTCCTTATACTACGCAATAAGACAGAGTAGTACAGACTCGACAGGGCCTTTTGTTGTATGTAACACATTAACACATAGCGCCTTTAGTACCTTTCTGTGATACTGCAAACTGTGCAGTAACACTTTATTGTATTCGTGAGTGTACAAAGACAAATGACGACACTGATACAATACATAAACAGGTAGATATCACAATCATTAAGGCTTGGTTTAATTCGTACAGTGTTCTATAAATGTGATTAGTTCGATGTTAGTGTTAGTTTTCATCTACAGCAGGATCGTGGATCATGGTGGGTGTAATAAAGGCACATGGAGCTCTTTCTTTGTTACTATTGGCATGATGATAACTCACTCCATCATTTCGGGGTTTAAGGGGTCTGGAGGACAGTCCAGAATGAACGGTCTTATCTCATTGTGCAGATAATTTTTACACTTGTGCTACTGAACATAGTAATATTATTACGGAATACATGTCCGATAGAATTATCTTGTGGGACAGGGGTCAACAAACTGCTAACTGAATTCCTTAAAACAGTTATAGGGAAACCGTGAAGGGTTGAGTATGGCTGATTTCTCTTAAAAATGCATGGCTGGCCGAATGGACTGTTGATCTGTGATCTGGCTCTCTAGTATATTGACTGTTTATTGCACATATAATGCCATTAAGAATGAGCAATCTTAAATCGGTTTTCTCATTGTCACCAACCCTTCAAGTAATTTCCCTATGCGACGTTACGTAGGTCGTACATAAAACATAACATGCAGCAGTAAAAGGTTCAACTGAAAGCAGCTCTCACAACAATGAAAGATAACTGACCAATCTTTGAAGATACAAATCACCTTTAAGTCACACGGTGTGTGAACGTATAGCTTTCCGTGGTTACAGATCGCTCACCAAGCGGTGCTGATCTTATTTAGCCCTCAACTGGACATTGAATGACCTCATACAAAATCCAAAACTAACGCCAATGCCAGTCCGGTTTTTGCCAACCCACGGAGGGATAACTCAATGGTCTGGTGGTTGGCGGTCTAATAATAGTACTCTATACATGAATCAGTCTCAAGAGTTAGGCGAATATAATAAGATCACTGCAAACTAGATCAAACCACCACCTGACAGTCAAAAGTTCATTTCCTCACTTAAACCTGTCGCATTTTATTTGAAGCAGTTTCAATTGAGATGTAAACAGCTAAACTATTTACCATTTTTATTGACAAAAACACTAAAGTAGAACGTTCATGGACCGTAAATATCAGAATTATAGAAAAATTATAAATAAATCAGAGTTATATCAGGTCAAGTCTAGCAATCGGGGATGACATCGTGAAGATCATCTCCGAGAAGGCGACTACCGTAGTGGGTAGTGTCAAACCTTTCGGCCAGTGTGGCACTCTAACCTCTGGACTATCTGTTTCCTCAAAGGCAAACACTTGCACTATTAAAATGTAAAATTTGCTTTTGATCAGTTCACAGTGATATTTCTAAAAGGAATAAGTTTATAACAAATAAAAAATCAATAAAGTGTGGTTTAAAATGTTACTTCTGTATAAAATACAAAAAAAACGATTAACTACAAATACATCTTTGGTAGTAACCTTTGGTAGACGAAATAAAGGATACGAAAATGAAAAACATCCAAAATTCAAAAGTTAGTACTTCTTGATGATGTATAAAGTAATGAAGATCACATGACCTTTTGTAGATGTGATATCAAATACGATCCACATATCCACATCTTGTTGGGTATATTAATCAAATAAGCTGATCGTCTGCTACGATTGCAATAATGTCTCAAACATGAAGGAGAGTAAGATATGGGTTTCTGGCCAATCGAAACCAAATTTGGCCCATTTTCTTCTAAAGAGCAACCTGCAGTATAACCCATCAAGTACGTTGGATGCTGTACCCAACCGCCGGGTGTATAAACAACATTTAATACGTTAACAAATCATTTTGCTAATGGATTCCAGGTTTTCATTGACACCATGGGTATTCCCACATTAATTATTACTGATCATAAATCAACTCATAAAATATGTATCTTCAATTTATGAAGTGGTATCCCGTTATTAGCTAATTCTCCCATGTGGCCCATGATTAAAACAATTGTTTCTATCTGTTATAAGAATTTCCTCAGTAGAATGGATAAATGTCGTATCCCAGTTTTAGAATCCAAAGTTATTGAAATGAAAATGTCCCCACAGAAAAATGCATTCAAATAGTGTTTTACAGACACCGGGATATAAAATAATAAAATAAAAGTAAAATATAATAAATATGAGAAACCCTTTGAAGGCGCAAATGGTTAGTTTTCTGCTAATTATTGCAATAGACCTGGGTGAGTTGTAGTAACAGATAGAAATGTTTTATCGTGATTGATAGTAAAATATTCTATACATAATGCATTAAATTATAATTTCTTACAATAAAAATTCGACAAATTTTGAGGAGCTGTAGACTGCATAAATTGACATTGAAACATTGTCGTGTCATATTAAAATGTGATCATACTCGGGGAGCACGACCTCCACCAAGGCAGGTAATTCACCATGTCCTTTAAAAATTATCTGGATCACTAAAATCCTGTCACATGTTCATTGATTGATTATTGGCCAATTTCCAGACTTTTTTGAAAATTTCAATAAAATCCATTAATAATTTCACGCAAAATCACTAACAGATGGACAGACACCAGTCAAAAACTCCTTGTCAGAGCTTATTGAGAGGTTATAATATTAAAGAATTATAGATTAAATGATACAATATGGATAAAATAAAATTTATATGGGACATTGCCAATTTGGGACTTTTTTATGTAAAAATTAGATGCTGTACATGAAAAAGTTGTTTATCTGCCACACAAGAGACAAGGCAGAGGCAAAATTTGTGAATAGAGTGATAAAATTCTGTGAAATGTCACGATAAATGTTAAATTAATAAAGATAAATTTAGTTAGTAATGTTAATGCTGATAACTTGATAGCGCTTGTTGACCGAATATAATATTATGATCGTGTAGGTTTTTACTAGTGACAATTTCTCACTTGAAATAAATGCATTTTCCCAAGCATGAGATTACATAGAAATAAAGAGCGTATTTATGTGGAGATTTTGGTCGATAATGCAGTCTTATTGTGAGGCCAAAGGTTCAGTTCAGCTTACACGTTACCACATATCTTTTAGTGAAGCATTTGTGTAAGACCATAAGACTTGCTTGACATATGAAACTGAATCAACCTTAACCAGCTATTATATGTGTGTTCCCACGGACGCTAAGTATGGATAAATTACAACAGATGAGAACTTACAGAATTAAGTTTGAATCACACTGTTATTACCACTACTTTTTTCATACAAAAAAATACCTTAAATTGGAACTGTTGTTTTCAAACAAGTTGAAAATTACATATAACAACCATAATACTAAATTCAATCCAAATTTCATGTGAAACTCTTAATATACATCGTACAGAACAGTAATTGGCCAGAATTTACCCAGTCTCGGCCATCATAATTTACACAGTTACAGTATCGTATACTGAAGTGAGATTCACAATGCCTATAAAAATTCTTCTAAATCTTTTAGGGATAGAAAGTGTCTTTGATAGCCAGGTGTTAAAAGGGCACTATATATCAATAAAATTTCATTTCATTTCAATTTCATAGGAAAAAAAGGTTAAAGTGACTTAAAGCTGTATATAACTGACTTGCTCTCTTTGCAAATTGTGTTTTTTTAGGGGGTGGGGAATGTACATTGATGAATAAATATATACGTGAAATCATTGAATAAAAAATATTAGGTATAATGCCCCTGATATATTCTTTGGAGGGTAATCGCTGCAGTAGGTAGGTAAGTACAAGTATCTTGATGTGGTTATAAGTAACGATATAATGAGTGACAATGAAGATATTAAAGGAGAACGGCGATCCTTGTTTATACGTGCCAACATGATCGTACGATAGTTTGGCCATTAATCAAAGACAGTGAAACAAAAACTTTTCAGGTTTTCAAACTAACTTTGGAGTGCCTATCAGAAATATGTTTATGAAAAACTGCGAGTTGCAGACAATAAATCTCTTCGTCTGTTTTTTCAATTTCCAAGAATGTGTAGCATGAACCAAAAGTCCATCGAATTTGACATACCTGCGTTTGATGTTTTGATTAGAAAATATCGTTACAGCTTCCGCAAGCGACGAGGTCAATCCACAGATAAGTTGGTCAGTACGATCATGTCGACAGATTAGATTCACAATACCGCATTAACGGAATGATGGAACGCACTTTTATGTAGTGTTTTTAATGGCGTTAAAATTTCACCAGTATTTGTATTTATTTAGGTTTTATGTTTATAATATCATACTATGGACATTGTGATATTACATTTGTCTGAAATAGAGAAATATATATTAAATATGTGGAGGATTATCTCTAATTTACAATATGTAGAAATGCTAGAATAAAAGTCAGTCTTTTTTCCAGTCACTTTAACGTCAATTGTTTCTCTTTTTTATGAAATTAAAGAAAAATTTGGAAAAATGTTTATAGAATAGCTACATTTTGCAAGCGGCAATTTTTTCAGTATCTACAATGGTTTAAAACCTACCCCATTGACAGGAGAATGCTCTACGACTCTACATAAAAAATTATACATGTTGTGGCTTCATTTACAGGTTGGTCTCAATGACACGGGTAAACGCGTAATAACATCCAAAAAATAAGCTGACAAACTTAGTAAAGTATGAAAACGAAGATACTGTACATTAGCGTGATAACAAGATATGTTCTGAGACGGTCTTGAAGGGAGAGAACTTTGAACAGTCCTCAAATTATGCTGTCATTTTATGCATTGATATTGGACGGTTAAATAGGGCGGGAATCAAAGTAACATTCAGTGGCTGGAATTGTTTTCAGTATTTCATATATTATTTTTTTTATTTTTCGGAGTTGCTTAGTCTTTTCGGCAAAAAAAATTTAGAATGTCAATCACGTTGCATTAATATGGAGAGAATAAAAATATTGCAATCTGAACGTAATACCAATTCAGGGAATTATTAATAAAATATAATGAAAAAGTATTAAATTGAACACACATGAAATAAAATTTGTTAACTATTATACATAATACACTACATCTGTACAGCATATCCATTATTAAAGAACATGCGCGTTTAGTGAATACACAAAATATGGAATTTACATCCTATTTAAATACAACAAATATATACTAGTATATTGTTTTGCACTCGTGGCAAATTATATAAAAATTAACTGAAAGATATTTGTGATAAAATATCTGAGACGCATCTATTGGCTTTCTAAGCTGATTAAAATGGGAAAATGTGTGTAATGTTGCATATAAGAAAATTTCCGACATATTGAGGTTGTATTCATACATACACAACCCACAAAAATATATAATTTTTAATGCTGCATATATTGAGATATTCACAAAACATTTATTTGTGCATCACCCATCACTAATGTGGGTTTTTCAGTAGAATTAGAGAAATCACACAAAACTGATGACAAATTTAGGTGCTTGACTTAATTAACTAAGGCAAATTATTGTGTCTAATAAAATCATTTAATAAAACATCTCTACACAACATTTCCACACAACATGTCCACGCAACAAGCACACAACCTGAGTAACAGCTGCTGCCTGTCTGTGTCACTCGTGGTGTCACTCAAGGTGTCACTCAAGGTGTCACTCAAAGTGTCACTCAAAGTGTCACTCAATATGTCACTCAATGTGTGACGTATTCAGTAGTTTTGCATGATGAAACTTTAATTTGATTATTCATGGAACATATTATGATTAACATCGCTCCGATAAGATGCTACCTCAAAATCCTCAATGACAAACTTGGGAGTGGTTTGTTAATGTAACGCTCACAAATGTCTCATTCTAGTTGTCTGTGGCATACAGGAAGTGTACGGTCCAAACAATATGTCTACTACGTTAGACTAATAAATGTTAAAAATTGCATCACATTTCCTGAACAAATGTAGTTGTTACGGGCATTATTACTATAAAATAATTGTTATATAATAAATATTATAAGTAAATGTAAATAGTATTTAAACTCACATTTTCCCAATTATATATTTGTTGTATTACATGGACCATAATTAAAATTTTCTACTCTGCCATTTATATATTGTATGCATAAAATCTGATATCTGGAGTATTATTAACACAGTGAAATGATTAGCAAACAATTTTGCGAGGACCTGAAAGTAAATGTGTGATATCTATTTACAACATTTTCAGACCCTCTCTGGCCCTCTCGGGCCCTTGCAGGCTCGGAGGATCTCGATGTATAATGGATCCAATTCCAGATGACTTCCTGTGGTAAGCTCGCGGAGTTGTGTCCCACAAAGAGCTAAGAGTCAGTCACATAACGTCTCACCACTCTGTACGCGCAGTAGGACGCTAGTACACAAGCCCCAGTGGTAATTACGAACTGAGCCAGGTTCTTGGACCCTTTGTACAGAATCTTGCCCTGTAAAACATGTGTTGTGCATGTATGGTATATATACATACTCATATATATGTGTCTGTATGTGTGCATCCATACATATCTAAGCATAGGTTGGGTAAATCCTTTATGTAAAACATCAAGTACTATAGGACCCTGTCTATGTAAGACATCAGGCACTACAGAGCCCTATCTTCAGTGGGGTTATGATGTGAAGTTCACATGTTCATACCAAAGTTTAAAGTCACCTATACAGCTTGCAGAAGCATTGTTAACAACAAGGCATTGGGAAGGCAGTTTTTGTCATCGGTGCGGCTGCCAACCAGTAAAAGATGTCACCATGTGCGGGTATTTATTTTAGTTAATTGATTAAAGGTGGCTAGCTCGGGTTGAATAGAAAAAAATCGAAGGTAATGCGTAACACAAGCTTTGAGATATACGTAAGGTATCAGGTGTAACAAATAATGTTATAATAAGGTTTTACGTTTACTCTTCGTATATGTGATGAGGCGAACTGACATTTTGCAATGGTGCACTGTCACTCGCATGTAAAGAGTAAACTTACATTTGCTTATCGCAAGTAATAATTTCACTAATCATGGATGTACAGGATTTACAGCAGGTGGTAGTGGTTCAAATGTTGAACTATGGTGTTATCAATGAGTCATGGATGCTAGCCTAGATGACGCAATATGTACAGGTGCGTTATACGCTGATAGTGAGCGTTATAATTAAAATTATATTGGTTAAAATGATATGACACTCTGTGATAACGGAAGGCTTGGGAGAAATATCACACCACAAATAAAATCTTCTGAGGTGAACACGATATTGCATGACGTAAAAGGAATGTCCCGATTATGCATGACCTTGGATGGAAAAAATGACCTTGACCTCGGGATTTTCCAGACTGGAGGTGCCTAGTAAATGGGTCTGTACATTTTAGATAATAGAGGGATGTTTAATAACATGGAAAAAACTGAAATCTGTAAATAACGGAAAATGGAAATATATAACTGAATGCTAAAATAGCATTGTGTCACCAAGTACTGAGTATTATAAATAACATTTCCTTATTTTTGCCATGCCTGATCGATTCAACCATACGACTGGAGAGACCCCCTTATCTACATTTACCTTGACACGCCATGATACACACTGCCCAGAGACAAACATCATATAGAAGCATGTCAGAGCGTAATAAATATTTTTGTTCTTCAAATCTACTATCTAGAACATTCTTAAAGTTTCCAAATGTAAGAAATATCGTAACTTCAAATTTCCTTCTGGCGCATGGAATTGCAATTGAACCATTGAGGCACCATTATGTAACGGTATATACAACAATAACTTTAAACTATGTATTGATTGTATATGCACCAAAAATAGGTCAATGTAGATATAATCGTACTCAACTCACCCATCCACCATTTTGCTGTACCCACGCGCAGACATGCTTTGTGATATAGTTTATCGACCATGAAAGGAACTTCTGGAACACCATGAAGTTGTTATTCTCGCAAATACATCGAATGGCGATGTCGGAACAGTAGAAAAACAACACCATGATCCTTTCTTTTGTGATCTTTCCGCCGTAAAACAGCTCTGAGAGGAGATCGTGGAATTTCTCGTAGGTAATGTGGGCTATGCCGAGCTGTTAGGGGCAAAAACACAATATTGGTAAAAATTATTCAAAATTAACTTTGTTTCAATAATTATTCTAAATTCGCTTTATCTTGTCAAAAGAATAGAGTTATTGACAGCTACACCATGCCGAACTTTAAAAAAATAAATATTTTACCTAACTTATTGACATGATTTGGTACCAAGATCACAAATAGGCCATCAATCATATTGTTTCTCCAGATATATATCTCATATTCCAAAAAACGTTTGAGGTTACACTTAGATTAACCATTGTTTTACTGTCCAGGTTGATGAGATCCAATAATATACCAATAGCTATAAATAAGCTTTATTATTTTTATTAGTCGTTATAATTAGGTTCCAAAATGGCAGCCTGCAATTGAAATAAGGATTATGGACCACCAAAGTTAAAATCTGGGCTGCGAATCCTTTGATGAGTGAAAATATACATGTTAATTGATGAGTCAATAAAGGTCCAAAGTTCTGAACCCATATTTTTACTGCACCAAATTCGGCTGTGCATCCCTGTGACAGCAATTCACAAGCATTTATCGACAGCGTCTAGTAAACAGACAAATATTGTAGAAGTTGAATTCAGAAAATATCAAATGGAAATCTAATTGTTACGCGGAAAATGTGAAATCATACATAGCTACTACAAATAGTGATAATAAAAAAGAAGCTAGAGATTGCTTGTTACATCAGTACGCGGGGGCAGCTGGCGTAGTAGTTAGAACCTTTGACTTAGAATACAGCGGTCCCTGGTTCGAATCCCGCTCTGACCAGTATACTAACTGTGGCATTTTTCTGGCTGAAAGTGCCTTAAACCCCATTGCCCTGGGTAGCCCTTGCAGTGTGGTTCTGTTAGGGCCTTTTCCCTCTGACGTTTGCTATGCTTCAGATGCTCTATATGTGATCTCTATGTCGCTTACGTACTTCCCCGCTATGTCGTCATTTCATTGTAAAAGAACCATTGACCTTCCATACACTTAGCGGAGTGTGCGACATATGTAGCTCGTATGTTGACATCTGGAACCAGTGGCGTGAATGGAAAAAGGTCAATTGCCTGCCCAGACTCGGTGGGTTTTTCACACTAGGTATTTTCCCCCTCCACGTATATAAGTGAAGCTAATCAAATTGTCGCGTTAACTACATAGGCTAGCTTTGTAAAGGGCCGTGGATGAAATTGGCCTACACAACGATTACCTCGGTAATCGGTCTATAAATAAATAAATAAAAAACACATCACTACGTGGAAAAGGAAAATACATATTCAAAAAACTGGAAAAGGAAAAACAGAAAACCCACAATGATAGGCAATAGATAAATATAAATAGATAAATATTTTTTTATGCATACTACAGTATTTATTATTAAGAGCAGTCAGTCACATTGATCAAGTGGAAATCCCACTTTGTTTTGGGCCACACCCAAGTTAGGTAAGCCAGTAATATATTTATACCCGCGTAGGTGAAAGGAATGGGGATAAGCGTTGTTATTCCAAAGTCTGATTAAACATTAAACGCTCTTAATAACGTTATTAATACCCCGCGATGGACCTTGTTTCGCTGACTCATAATACACCTCGATGTTGACATTACCTAGTAGCAGGTACATTTAACTCCTGGATTAACTCACCACCGATATAGCATCAGTTCTATTATTAGCCACAGACAATGTACAAACAATCCCAGTGCAGTACTGGTGATCTCTACCACATTAGGAAGGTATTTCACAACAATACAGGCGAGACAATCACCAAGTCTGCTAGACGTGGCTAGATATGACTCTATAATAATAATATGAGCATTTATAAATATATTAAATATGCTCATATAGCCATTATAGTCATTAGAAAGAATTTTTATTAATTTGGCTCATTCATGTTACGAGAACAACACTGAAAGAAGGGGGAGCGGCATTTAAGACTGACAAATTTATTGACGCATAAGGTTTCACATACATGAGGCATGCTTCATCAGGTGAAAAAAACTAGGAATTGATGTGATAAAACGCTGTTACTCAGATATGATATTATTGAAAAGAGATTTTTATCTAGTAAGATGAAACAGTGGCAAGCATAAAAGAAGAAATAGGCAAAACAATAATAAATAAAACTGGACTAATAAACAGTAACGGCTTATTGAACAGTTGGAAAATGTTAGTGCTAAGTAATCACCTCTTAACGAGTTAGTTAGGTATATTGATTACCAAGGTAATTATTGTGTAGGCCTTTCTTGCCCTTCAAAGTTAGCCAATGTGGTTAACACAAAAAATGGGTTAGCCTTGTGTGTAGGGGGGGGGGGACCACTGTAGTGAAAGACCACAGGGGAGTCAGGGGGAAAATGTGACCTTTTTCTATTCACTTCACTGGTTCCAAATGTCTCCCAATAGCATGCATTTATTGTAGACCTTGTTAACCCTTAGCACTCTGTTGTCACAGAATTGTACTGCAATAGTAATGTGATATACAGACATCAGTGTGGTAAGGGTTAAGACTGTGTTAGTTGATGATTGTTTACAATATGATGAGATGAAGGATGAAGGCGAGGAAAGTGGCATAGAGACCATCCATGGAGCATCTGAAGCGCAGCCACATGAGAGTGAATAAGCCCTTATACTAACTACACTCAAAGGCGAAGGACCACTTAGACCCCCATGGACTGATTGATGGGGTTTAAGCCCCTTTTTGCTGAAAAGAATGCCACAGAGAGAAACTAGTATACTGGCTAGGGTGAGAAATTGATCCGGGGGTGTCTTGATTACGACCAACCATCCACGTACCTGTAATGATTCATGATAAATGCCCCCTTACCCACCTATGTTAGAAGATACTGTAATAAACTGTTACTACTCATCCGCTAATATTGCCAAAAGACACAAGAGACTTGTTTACTTTAGTTTGGGTATATAAGTGTGGTATGACAGAGGTCCGGTTGCAAGAATGGGCTACCAAGGGCAATAGTGCACCGAGACGTAGATATCGAATGTCATAACGAAACATATGGAAATGAGAGAAAAAGCCAGGATATAAGACATGGAGACAAAATTAATCATCTTATTCAACAATATGATTCACACTATAAGCCGTGTAAAAATTTAATCAGTCCAAAAGGCGTGCTTGTCACTTTTCATGATCTAGCCAGTAGCCAGTACCTTAACAAGCTACATGTGTTAATGTACAACGTAAACACAAGCAAATGAGATAAGCTACCTTGGCAGCGTTCCTTTTTAACTTCTGGCGTTCTTTGGTTTTGGCAAAATCATCAGCCATATTTCTCAGTTCGGTGCCAGCCTTGGCCCACATCGGGTTGCCGTAGCCAATGGGTGTGCTGAAAACAGCAACACAGATCATTAATAGAAAATCAAAGTAGGTTCCGTTGTGTTCGTGTAAGAACGGTCCTTTAGTTCAGCCATCTCTTGATTGAACAGAAATAAAAAATAAATTCAAAGTCCTGCTTTAAGTTTAAGTAATTACATTATAGTCTTAGAACATTAGGCTATTGGTAATGGTAAAGAATATATAATGCACATTTTTGGTAAATACCGTCAAATGACGCAATGGATAAAAATCACTTAACATTAGACACACTAATATTGTTTCATGTAAAGTGTGTTTGACAGCTCTGTTTACAGCTCTGCTAGCAGCTAAGTAGACTTTAAGCAAATAAATTTTATTTCATTTATCTAGCTACGCAATAAACCTGATCTTCTCTCCATAACATCAATAGTTCCGCGTGTCTGATATAAACGAATACTTCGTTATAAGTACCTACATCGTAGACACGATTTGAAGACATTTATTTCATTGGGTTGTGCTACAACTATACATTTCATAGATGATTGATTGATATGAGGATGTCATCGGTGAAAGTGGAATATCTTCAAACAGCAGAAATTTCTTTGGAAGAAAATACAAAAATATTCCGGTGACACGACTAACAGTAACCCCATCTGGTAGATTAGAGCGCTCTTGCCTTTCATGCGAGAGGTTGCAAGTTCGAACCAGCACAAACCAGGGATTTTTTCCCATGCCTTCCACGATAGGAGATTTTCGTGCTTGAATATTGAGAAAGATTTGTCGTGAAATGGTTTATTATAAAAATATATTAAGGATGTAACAGGGTAATATTGTACGTGCGACTGACATTTAATTATAAAGTAGCACCAAAGCCTCGCCTTTTGCCTTTTTTTAGGGTAACATGACTGTTTGATGGATGAGGATTGGATGATACTTTATGTTTGCTGAATGAAGAAGGAGCATGAAGCTATCAAATATTCTACACAAAACTCGACATAGCCTTTACTATATATATATATCAATGAAATCTTTACATGGAAACCTGTGTAATATTGAAGGCTAAGTCTACTTACGTAATAATTGGCGTAAAGCATTGTTGCGGTGCTTCAATTCCGGCACTAAGTAGTTCATGGTGCACAAAATGCTCGAATAGTTCTCTCCCTTCTTCCTCAACAGGGTTGTAATCGTGAGCATCAGATCCGCGCCGTTGTAATAAATTAATATCACAAGTCGGTGGAGCGCCATCTATGCAAGTTTCAACTGGCATGAAGAGGCGTGGTAATGTATGTGCTGACAGACGCCTCTTACGAATATTTGTCATCGTATCTCCGACTGTGGCCATTTTGTATAAACGTCCTTAAAAACGTGTCTTTAATTTTTTACTGCATACAATAAGATGAAAATACTTTCCATTAATGACCAAAGTTTGATAATCACTCAATTATGAAATCGCACAAATAGCAAGTCACATTTACAATCGGTAAATTTTTCTTTCCACTATCAATATCACTGAAAATAGCACAGTTTAAAACCTAATAATAAACTAGCAAATAACTAGCAGTATTGTGAACAAAGGTATAAAAAACAAAGTAGCGTGCAATTGTAGTTGGTCAGCAGCAGTACTTTTCTGTATCGTATTATGGTGTGGAGCAACAGCGCTTTTATATACAGAGAGAAGGAAGAAAAAAGTCAGCAACTACCTCCACTGATACAAAATAGCACTGGTTGAGCTGAACCATCATTACAGTATTATTTGTATATTAGATTGCATACAAAAAATAATAATAATATACTGTTATTATCATCTATGGATGTAGTGCTCAGTATATAACTCACATTGTATAATACTTTATATTGTACCTTATAGTTATACTATATATAGAGATCTAAAAACTGTAAAATGAAACCTATGAAGTCAGTTACATTCATTCAAATATAAATTTTGGATCACTCATTATCAAATGCGAAAAATGTATTTGTCACTACTGTTCTCAGGAAGCAAACTGTCACAATGTAAACATAACCACCTGCTGTCACCGTTGTATAAAGATTAGTCAGAGTAAAGTCACTATACAATTATATACCTGTTGGCCCAATGCCTACGTATCTATCACATCGTCATTGCAGCTGTGTTTTGAACTAGGTATGGTGAATCACGCGCAACGCATACTCGGCGTTATACGACTAGATAGACCTACAGCTATAATAAAAGGAGTGAGCAAAAAATGACGAACTAAAAACGAAAATTGAAAGTTAATCCAAAAATGAAAATTTAATTTTGGAAAGCTAAAATCTATAAATAATGTTATGCTTATTATTAAAAGCATGGTGCATATAATAAATCATCATGATAAAAATATAAATTGTTCCCAAGACGCCTTTAACGCTGCTCCTGTCTGGATATGACACTTAATACTTAAGAGCTGCTTACGCCAGGGACTACCATTCATCGGCTAATATTAGACATTAGTCAACATTGCGTAATACCCGGAAGTAGGCAAACCAAAAGTGAAATTTTATAGCATGATCTTTACGTTCAATGTTTGCAAAGGTAAATCAAACGTCCTTATACGTTATAATTATTAACGGCTGCCAATGACTACTTGAAATCACGCATTATGAAACTGGCGATATCGAAAGTTCTCCGCAACCTGCACAACACATGACGTTACGAACGACTATTATCGTTCATCACGCAATGTACAATTTATCAAGTTAGTTAGGAAGTGTTTGTAGTATAAATCAGATATTCTTAAATGCACCAGACCATACCAATTGTTCAGTTGCACTAACTAGTAATAATAATAATAATGAATCGCGGCACATTGAACTTGTGCGATCCGGGTGGAAGATTAGGGTTGAAATGAAATATATTTGATTTGAAGTGCACTACTAGCATTGCTGCCTAACACACTTAACATCAAATCAATACATATTTAAAAACATTGATGTGGCCGAGGAATCGTCAGAAAATAACACGCATAAAAATTAGCACTAAAACACTACTGAGCTTCCTAAACTAATAACTAAAGAATCCATACTTATAACACGGGTAGGTTAGGGTTAGCGATAACGTTAGAATATATCCTCTTCACTTTCCCTAATCCATAACTATTTGACATCTCGCACTCAGTCTGTACAGATTACCAACGTTATTTCTGCCTCTATGCCTATCGCTAGCGGTGTGCCCCAAGGCTCCGTTATTGGCCCTCTTCTATTCATTCTCTTTATTAATGATATAGCAAATCATTGTTCTTGCTATCTTTTTGCCGATGATTGCATCATATAACAAACTGGGGAAACACCGCAATCAGCTATTGGCAAAACTAACACAATCCTTCCAGATATCACTAAATAGTATTCTGATAACCTGTTAAAACTGAACGCTGACGAAACCACTGTTTTATTACTTACTAACAGATCTGTTAATACTGACGTCCTTAATCCTGTCGCCATTAATAGTTTCTGAGTCCCATTCAGTTCATCCATGAAATACCTGGGTCTGAATTTGGATAGTTCTCTATCTTGGAATACTCATATATCTATCATCAAACGTAAAGTAATGCCACTGGTCTTCAAATTCGCACGTATACGACATCTTATTGATAAACGTACTGCACTTCTCTACTATACTTCCCTTATTCGACCTATCCTTGAATACGCTTCACCAGTTCTCTTTAACATGTCTAGCACGAATAGCACCATTTTTGAATCTATCCAAAATAAATGCCTTAGAATAATTACTCTAAGTAACTCACGTACTAATTCCTGCTACCTAAGATACCTTACTAATACACCTTCCCTCGCCAACAGACGTAA
>WURV02153425.1:0-16900 GCA_011762755.2 Epimenia babai
ATGCGGCTTGACTTTCTGTGCCGTATTATGTTTTGGTCAATAGTGAAACCAAGATGCTGACGACACACGGCGACCTAAAAACCATGTAAGGTAATTAAACAGTGCCTAATCAAGAAATTAACTCTCGGCCTATTATGAGATCAGAATCAATATTAATGGAAATATAAGCGGGTTTAGGGAAGATTGGTAAATGGCGTGAAAATTAATGCGACATAAATAAAAGGTTGATGTAAAGAGTGTGATGAAACACTTAGAAATTTGAGAGTAAATCATAAATCGGCATGCAAGAGGAAAGGATAAAACAGATGCATTAAAAAGTTATGTATAAGCACGAGTGACTTTAAAGTCTCGATGTTAAAGCGTTGATATTACCGGATGCTTTGACGTCAAGGGGAAGAGAGTTAAAGAGCTGGACGGTTTTAAAAGTGAAAGTACGGTCACCGAAGTAGACGCGCTTGGATTTAGGGACTACTGAGGTTGAGTGATGCTGACTGTATCGTGTTTCTAGCTAATGTGCGGATGCCTTTGAGATCACTAAAATACGTGGGAATGGTGTGCGTGAGGAGGCATTTGTATGGGAGTACAAGTGTCGAAGTGGCTGTGTTGTTGAACCGGGAGAACTGAGAGGGAGATCGGGGCAGGAGTGATGTAATGAGAGCGACGTGTGCCGGTGAGTAGCCGAGCTGCGCTGTTTCGGAGCTCCTGGATTCGTTGAATATCACGTGATGGGGAGTTGGTCAATGGGAAATTGCAATTAGAGTAGCAGGAAGTTGCAATTAAATAAAATTCTTTTTGCCAGGGTTTTGCTTTAGTTTATTGTTCAACAACCATCGCGAAAAGTGTAGATAGAGGTAAAGTGTAGAGTAAAGAGGCAGGTAGATAATCTAGTAAAGAGTTCGATTGTGTTATCAGAAAGAAGATGTACTTGATACAGCGTTGTTTGAAAATCTCGACAAGGTGGGTCTTAATAGGTGGGAAAAGATAGCGGACCAATAACGCTTAAAGCGACCTTGGACATTCCGTATGGACTTGAGATGAGGAGACGATGAAAGAGTGGTTGTAGGTATAGAGTATCATGGTTGATCGTCGCTTCTATCGATCCAGACAAAAATGCAACTGAGTCACAATCGAGGAATCTGTGAATGCTGTCAGCGATGTACAGAAAGAAGGTTTCTACGCTGTGGTTCTTTCAGTATGCTGACTGAAATTGTGATGGAAGCAGAAAATTGGCATTTAAATAGGGAGTTATTTGGCGGCACGCATCTCTTACATTATATTCTTTATAAGTAAAAGACAACTGCTGAGGATGCTGTTATTGAGGCCGGGGTTCTTAATGAGTGCGTTAGTTAGAACGGCTAAAGGTCCGATAGAGTAGTAACAAGGTTGAAGAATAGTGTGTCGATCGACATTTTAATGAGGTATTTTGGAGGCCGGTCTTTTGACAGAGTTTTTCTGTGGAGGGGTCGTCTAAGGTTTCACAGATGTGACAAGCTGTAAGGAGAAAGAAAATTTAAAAATGCAAGTTTCTTGGATCCGTCTTGAAGCTAGGTAAGGGGTAGAGGTAGGTTGAACAGATTTGTCAAGGCTCGGCAGATTTTTGGCAATTTTAGACTAACGTATCGGGAAGTGTAAAGTTAAAACTGGTTATGAGAAGGTATGATACTCGTATATTTTTGTTGGTAGTGAGACTTGTGAACGTTTTGTGTCCGCTGTTGTGTCGGTGGAAGGACTATTAATTAGGTTGGTGATAATACTCCTTTAGTTGATTCGATGAGTGACGCGTTTGGATGCGACTCGGTAAGTCTTTTATACATTATCAGTGGAGATTATGGTAGGATAATGGGATTATATGAGCAGTGGCTGTATATAGAATAGCCTAGAAGAACAGAAATGTCTTGACGCGTCAGTCATATAGAAATAACAACGCTGACGCATATTACTGACCGACATAATCACTTATTGCTGCACGTATACGGATAATTTATTTATATAATCGAGGTACACGATAACATTAACTGAAATAGTCACCTACTGCAACCTTTGTTTGGATAATTTAGTTATTTAATCTTTAAAATAGCTGTTTTTCCCTTTTGGGGAACATCAAGAGACACTCCCCCGCACGCTTTGCATAAAAGAGTCATTTGGCCCACGTAATGGAGGAGACCACGCGATTGGTTTGACGATTTTATGCGTTTAATGTTATCCCTGGGACCTCGAGACGTTTTTTTGTATGCAATTTACCACGAATACCACGCCATCAATGCGCTATCATCGTATTTTCTTAGTGTTAAAGTCGTCATTGTGTTCTTTCACTTCTTCACCACGTTTGTCCACGATTGACGTAGACGGCGTGTATGTCTATTTTTAACGTAGGCATCGCTTTGTTCACTGTTGATGTCAGAATCGTGTTTGTTACTGTTAACATCAACATCGTATTTGTTTACCTTAAACGTCAGCATCTTGTTTGTTGAGTGTAAACGTCAGCATCGTGCGTGTTTACTGTTAACGTCAGTCAACACCGTGTTTATTCACTGTTTACATCAATATCGTGTTTTTTTTTTCGCTGTGAACTTCAGGTTTGTTCGCTGTTAACGTCGGCATTGTGTTTCTCAATTGTTAGCCTCCTCGTCGTGTTTATCTTATGACAACCTTGCAATCTCGTTTGTCCATTGCCATCTTTACGTTACAGTGATATTTTTTAAATACATTACAAGGACCGCAATAATGTAGAGCTTAATTCACGTCACTACACTAATTCTAATCATCTGATCCCTGACATACCTACAGAAATAGTCAAACTTTTTACAGACGACACGGAACCTATATTGAACGAACTCACGGAAGCACACAAGTACGCCATAAGATCTCTTCGCAAAATTCGTTTTTTCGTCGCTCGTCGGAAATTCCGCGAAGCTCTGCGACCGTACGACGTGAAGGATGTAATGGAACAATACACTTCGGGTCACATCGACATGTTGAGTCGCATTAAGATCTTGCAAACCCGGTAGGGAGCCAGATACGTCGATGTAAGCCGTGCAGTGTTACTCCCACTAGTTCCGCATTACAGTAGCACAGTTTGGTTTATAAATTATATAGACACCTGACACGAGTACAAACTCTGAATTGCCTATGCGTGTAATGTAATAGTTAATATAGTTATAGGCTTAAGTGATTATATGAAAGTATGTATGCATGCGTGTGTGCGTGTGCGTATGTGTACGTGCGCGCGTATGTATGTAGGTACGTGCGTAGCGTGTGCGCGCGCGTGCTTGGGTGCATGCTTGCGTGCGTGTATGCGTTTACGTATGTATGTATATGCATAAGTGCACAGCTGCACGCATGCACGTATATATGTATGTGATGAAAAACAATGTTAGATATTACGAAGGAAAAAGGGAGACATATCGGCAAAGGAGTTAACCTATTGGTTTAATGATTGGTTAGAATCAATTACTTGCTATGGGTTTTATTGTTTAAGTAGTTGTTAGAATTGTCAACTATCAGTAAGTCTGTCGTTAATATCAGTAATTTTTTCGTGACGGTAGACGGAGGAAATCACTTACATACATATTATTTAGATCGGTTGTCGGAAGGACAAAACAAATTGATTTAATAAATTATATATATTAAACAATTAGCCAGACCTATATAAATTATACAAGGCCCATATTAAGAGCGCGTTCGTAGATGAGGAATATTTCGTTGGAAACGTTCTAAGGTATTTCCAAAATCGCTCGGAAGAGTAATGCATGATTATAATACTATACAAGATTTAACAAACAATTTACTTCTTTTTAGATGGTTTAGGGTTGGTTTATGTTGAATCCTTCTAAATAAGTACTTATAGTTGATTTTCTTTTTCGGGTATGTCACCTTGGCGATGTTATTTCCGAAATGTTTCAGTTTGGATCAAATTCTCGGAAAAGTCGGTAGTAAAGCCAAAGATGTTTACGAGTCCAAGCAAAGTCTTGCCTCGAGAATTGTCAACGTCGAACGACAGGTGGGTTGTCTTCTAGAGACGTGTTTTGTGTCGTGTTAAATGCAGTAAACCGCGGGTACCATTTTATGATCAACATTTCAGACCGGTACAATTCATTCGTTAGAGGAATCATTCGTAAATCTATAGTATGAAGAAGTAGTCTTCCTTGCGATAAAACTCAGTAGTAACGGGAAGGGAAACACTTTGAAGCCACTTGCGCATTATGGGAAATGAGTCCAATGACGGCTTACAACAAGTCTTTGGCAGAGGAGCTCTATAACAGTAAAGCTCTCACAAATTGACTTCATCGTCGTGTTGCTACATACCGATTTTACTGGCACCGTTTATGGTCAGGTCGACTAGAACAACTGGGATAAGGGTATAAAGGTCAAGTACGCCTACAACATTAGTAGACCGCATGTCTTAGCCAATGAAGACTCTCAGATGTGATAACATTGAATGTTTATGGCAGATATTCAACGCAAATTCAATACTTTCGGCACTCGCATATCACCTGTCAAAGATGCTATCAAAGTGTCAACCCATTTCAAATACAGGTCTACTAATCGAGGATAAATGACTTGTTGAGGATTATCGCAGAAATGTCGACGGAGGGGCGAATTCGAACCAACGACCTGGCGGTTTCGAGACCAGTACTTCTGCCACTCGGCTAACTGCTTACCTTCTACGGCTAGGCTGAGATGACATATGTTGTCGATCTATAATGGGTCGCCCCTCTACGTACTTGCCGGGGATGGTGTTGTTAGTCTACACGAACAATGTTAAGACGGGTACAACTCCAAATCAACACTGTTGGCGGTATAGCCTTCTGTTATTATAATGGGTATTCATGGCGCACACCCCGAGATATTTATGACGGGCGTGATCTTGGCAATGATAATGAGATAGCCTAGATAAAAACATTGTTCAATATGCAAATGCTATAACACTATCTCGCTGTTGTTTGTGTAGGTTGAAGACATTGAATCGAAGCTCGAAGATTTCATAGATATGTACAAAGAGGATAGGAACCGAATGCTGGTGATTTACGGAAGCATTCAGGCACAACTCGAGTCTCAGTCACAACAGGTGACGTCTTCTCCCGTCAGTAACGACCTACCCATCACAGCTCCGATCCTCCGTAACCCGCTAAAACCGAAACCTATGCAAAGAAATTTCTCGGACCTCGGCGTGCGCGTCAAGAAACGCGTAACGTATTTATCGCTAGGCGACGTCTCGACGCGGGCACCATCGCGAGCAGTTTTATCAGAAACGTCGTCGCTTCGATCGGAGAATTGCGAAACTCCGGATTATTTCAATATAAAAGAAGAATGTCAATCGGATTATACCGTCGAAAGTTCGGAGAGTCCAACGAGTGACCCGTGCGTCGTTAACTCCCCTGAAACCCCCGCCGAGGATGGCGGGCATGAATATTCTTTGAAGGTAGAATGCGCAGCAGATTCGCATCACGGTGCACCGCAGGTCGCAGAATCCACCTCAGTCAACGGAAGGAAGTGCTTTCAATTTTCCGATGGGGCTTTCGCGATAAAGGATTCCGCCTTGTCTTCCATAAAAACCGAATCGCCCGTGAAACAGGTGACAAGCGAACAAGTGTGTGTGTCGGATAACGTTCCTCATTCCACAAATAAATCCAATTTGCCAGATACTTATCAAGCTGCTGTGACTACGGCTTGTGCACAAGAACCGATAGATACCTCAGCGTTAACTGCTACTGTCATCGCATCACAATCACAATCGAGAATCACTCAAACTAGCCGATACACGGATATCAATCGCCCACCTCACATGGACAAACGACATCGTTCGCAAACACAGTCGGTTACTCCGGACCGCGCCGCATCCGTCGCTATAAATATTTCAGACAACGTACGTTTAACGACGCCCATAACGACGCCACTTTACCATCTTACGAACGACCAACCGAGATTGGAAGAAAGTGCAACCTTACCCCAAGACACGCCGACAACATCTCACACGTTCCCATGTCGGACACCTACAGTAACAGACGTAGAATCTCACCCTAACGGACATCAAAAAAAGGATTCAGATCGCGTTATAACATCACACATTGATAATATTCCGTCTAGTCATAATCCGGATGCTAGTTCCAATCGTCTTTCAACAACAGAATCTTATCCTAATCAACCTCCGAATCCAATGGCAATCTCTTCCGATACGGAAGGGTACAACGCATCTGGTAGTCAAGGTCATTCCGGTATACCATCGCATCAAAATTCTCAAGCGGCGGCTCAACACACCGTCAGATTCCCTCACGATACTCACACGGTCATGCCACTCAGTAGAGTCCCCACAAACGCGCTTCCATTACTTAAAAATATCCTAAACGATCCGCCGGACAGCGGCCCTCCTTTACCATTCCACTACGCGACGCACACGGCTTCCGGCACCGACTGGTTGCCGCTAGCCGATGTGGCGGAAGCACCCGAAGAGGAAGAGGGATGCGAGCAATCCGTTACGGAATCCTCACCTCTTCTTATATCTCGGAAGTGCTCGTACCCCCAACCGACGCGTGCCACCAGAAGGAGCTCCAGGTCGACGATGAGCGACAGCGGTATTTTATTTACAACGTTCTCCCAAAGCGAACCTTTGTGATACATGTATATCTGTTGTTAAACACATCTCGTTAACGTGTACTGTGTAACGCCCAGTTTTTTATTACTGCTACTGATATTATTCTTTTAACGTATAAAAATCTCATTACGGTGTAATAAACAATTATCTTGGTCGATATATGAAATCATAGCGAGATCACATCCATCCATGTTTTGCTCGTGAAAGGTCCCTCCTTAAATGTATTGCATTGCGATTAACACCCCCCCCCCCCCGTAAGAAAAATGGCATAAACCGCATAGGAAAAAGTAATCTCATTTTGTTCGGTAACGGAAAAGGGCTCGTGACGCATGCGCCGTGATAATACGAAAATTGCACAATTATTTGATTGTTTCATTGAGTGTATTACATAGCCTATATCAGCACGGCTTTACGTAAACTGGCAATTAAAAGATTTCGATGAAAAGTGTAGTGCTCACTACGAAATCGAATATGGTGGCTGATCGTAGGCTTATAGGTCAGGTCGGTCTTTTGAACAATTTTGAGACAAGGGCCACAAGATGGAAAATGACCATAAATCGGTGAGAATACAGGGAAAATGTGCACGTTTTTGAAGCTGTGACCCTCTAGGCATGCCGTGGGTGACCTTTGGAGCCATCTTTATCATTGCGGGGAGACTACTGAGAGCTGTAGGTCCTATCTGGGGTTGCGGGCCCTATCTAGAGTTTGCGAGTTCTAACTGGAATTGCAGTCAAGCTGTACCATCAGTGATTTTTAACTTTTTCACTAACCAAAAATTAGTAAATCGAAGTTGTTGAAGTATATGCGGGTAAAAACTACCTAGGGCTACGGGACCTATCTGGAGTTGCCGGCCATACATAGACCTGTACTATAAGTGAATTATCACTCTTTCAGTAACCAAAAATTAATAAGTCGAAATTCCTGAAGTGTATGCATAATTCAATTTACAATAATGTAATATTTAACTAGATATCATTCTTGTATATTTTGATGAATGTTTTTCATTATTATTGATTACGGCCCCACTGGATGTGACACAATATCGAGTAGGTAAATAAAGCCGCTTTCAAAAAGGGCCGCAGAATCTTTCACGTGCATCCAAATGGAAAATGTTTTAGTCTCATGCACATACATCGACATGGTTAATGACAAGCATATTAATAATCGACATACTCAATGACAAATTCATTAATAATCGACATTCTTAATGACAAGCACATCAACAATCGACTTTCGCAATGACAGCACATCGAAAATCAACATTTTTAATGACAAGCATATCAACCGTCGATATTCTTAATGACAAGCACATATAAATCGACATTTTCAAGAACAAGTTCATTAACAGCGTCAATTATGAATTTTGATTTCTTGAAAAAAAAAACACTATGAGTTTCGGATCAATATCGTCTTTTTCGGACAGTGTAAGTGTTCTTGATTGTTCGGCGACGGCTTAGATTGGCCTATACGTGTATGACGTCACTACATAAAAGGGCCGCATGCAGCAGAATCGATCAATGGCCCCGCCTACTTGCCCAGTTTTGCGACTTCCGTAATAACAATGCCACGTGCTAATATATGCAAAGTACTGTATCAAATCTCTTCTAGGTTTACGAGTTACACTTATTCTTTCGTATAAGAAAATTTTAACACATTTTTATAACTTCATCTGCGATAGTTGAAATGAAATTTACTAACACAACTGTAGTACAGTGAACAGGGCCGGTGGCGTAGTTTTCAGAGTTTTTGCCTATCAATCCAGGGGTCCCTGGATCAATTCTCGCCCACGTATAGAGTTTTTCGGGCAAAAACGCCTAAAACCCCTGTGGCCATGTGGGATCTTGGTATACATTGCAGGGTGGTTCTGTTGGGGATTTTTCCCTCTGAAGGGCGATGCTACAGATACGCTGTGGATGTTCCATATGTCACCACGGTGGTGTTTGCGATATTTGATACTTATTCACCGTTGAAATGAAATTTAACCATACACACTGGGAATCATTGCTGAAGATTGTTTATATTGACCGTTGATTTCCCTTATATTATATATTGTATTATTAGCACGTGGTATTTTTATGACCGAAGGAAACAGTATCACGTGGTCGATATCGGACACGCTATTCGCCCGATACATTACGTCAATCAAACCTCTTGGTATGTCTATTCGGCCGTTGGCTGTACTTGTCAAAAGGGAATTTCCCATTATATCCTTTCCCGTTATAACCCCTTTTGTTATACTAATTAGGCGATTCCCACTATAGCCTCTATGATTTATACCCATTATAGTCCCCGTTATTTTTTGCCATTATAGCCTCTCCAGATTATCAAAGGGTTGGCTATCACAACATGCTACATCAACACAATAATAAAGCTCACATACTAACACAACATGCAATAAGACAAAGACAATTACGGTTAGGGTTAGGTTAGGGTTGTTTTCAGCAGCTCCAAAACCCAGATGTTATAACGGGAATAAATTTGCGGTTTTAACACGAGAGGCTATAATAGGAAAGGCTATAATGGTATCTACCCTTTCAAAAGGCTATACAGACAAACAACGCGACGTCGTTATGTAATATTATCGCATAAAACAGGACAGACGTACGGACCGACGCTCGCCTATACAACACGAACTCGAAAGTTTATATCTTCTTTCACCACGATCTTCTGGTAGTTACTACGGGTAAAATGATCACAGGTCATACCTTATAATGATATAATTGAAGCATACCTACATATTGCATAACCCTCTAGATATACAACCTGGCTCTTTTACGATATTTTTAATATTGTTTTATTAGATAAATAATAAAAACAAGGTTTTGTGTCGAATTTTCTACACGTACACCCCTATAGAGTTTGATTACAGGTAATCAGAGAAAGCGGACAATTCCGGCTAGCATTGCTTTTCCGCTGCATGGTTACGTTTAGGCGTTCATAAAAGCTATTCAGTTAGCGCGTCACATTTTTATTTCTTCCTTGCATACTTGATGGTTTTTGCTACGAAAAAAATTCAGTGTTATTACGGTCGATGGGAGCAATAGGGAAAAGGTATTTTTTGCGATTAGACAACGAAAAAAAAACTCGCGCCATCTCGATTAGACCGGCTTTGTAGGTAGCAGTATGCTGGAATAAATAGTGTCGCGGATATTCCGAGCGTTAGCCTGTACAAATCAAATTTGGTTAATGCGATGTCATTGGGTATATAGCTGGAGAGGAATGCACAGGAAAAAAAAACTATACCCCTGATGGGACTCGAACCCACGACCCCCAGATAATCGGCCTGGTGCTCTACCAACAGAGCTACAGGGACAAGATTATTCCAGTGCATTTTAGGTATTTAACACCGTTAAAGGTGTGTTACTTTAAAAAAGGTGAGGCCGTGATAGTCTGTAGATAGTCTGTGATTATTTAGAATGAGATGACTGGACAGCGGAGAGGTATGCGCCATAGAGACCATCAAGAGAGCGTGGGAAACATAGTGTCACACATTACGGTGAGGCTGTGATAGTCGATGATAATTTACAATGAGATTACGAGATAGCGGAAGGAAGCGCGCGCAAAAAAAGAGTACGTAGAGCGGAGAGGAAGCAGTGTCATACTCCGGTACAACTGTGATTGGAGATGATTATGTAAGAGTAGGATTACGACAGAGCGGAAACGTAGTTCCAGAAGAGGCATCAGAGAGAACCTCAAATATCCACACTGCAAGAGCTACCTAAACCCATGGGCAGAAGATGGTTTAATGCACTTTTTGTGAGAAAAAAGCTACCAGTACTACATTGGTTAGATCAGGAACTCGAGCCATATTCTTCCGAAATTTGAGTCTAAAAGATCGAGTCTCTTAGCCAACTGCCTCATGAACGTACATCTTCATACCCAAGGATTTGAAAACTGAGGTCACTCTCTTCCACAACCCGAAACTCCTCCAATTGAGTATCCACAGACCACACGCCAAGAATCCAAGACTGGAACACTTCCGGTAAATGCGTTAATTATTCGCACCAAAATACGGCGATAGCGATCGCTGACTCACGATAACAAATTCAACAAATTAAGAAAATCGAGCGATTTGCATCCATACTGTGGCTGGGGATGCTATAGGATCCGTTCTGGACACGCCGACCAAGGTGTTTGTGTCCATTTTTCATACGAGCTAATAAAGTAAACACAAGACTCGACACTCGAGCTAATCGTTCAACGTATCAAAGCGACACACCTTCGTTATTCTTGATTTACAGTAATGCCTTTCCTATAACTCAAACTTTTGAAGGTCGATATGGGATATGAGAGGGGGGGGGGGGTGTCAGGTAAAACAAAACGTAGCGAAATTTAACTTAGCGAACTAACTTCGAATAAACTCGTTACACTTTTGTTGACAAGTACCATTGATTGAAATTTACTATCAACACAACAGCACGAAAAACCTCACTTAAAACCTTCCCTTTTTCATTCTACTATTGAATTTTATCTTTTGTTTTTCTACATAGATTTTTTTAACCCCCATTAGTACGCGATATACGGCAGATATCGATATGACGAGCGGCAATGAAGTATCGAATGAGACAAGGCGATCGCATCGACACACATTATGGAGAGCGAACACCCCCAGACCCTGTCTATCAATGGGGACTTGGGTAGCTCTTGATAGAATGTTTATGAGAGGACTTTTTCCCGATGACGGTGCCGCTCTATGGTCTTTACAGCGCTTACCTCCCCTTTATCACGTCATATTGTAGGATAACACTAATCACAGATTTAACGGAGCGTTTGAAACCGGTGCCGTAAATGGACAAAGGTCAAGTTTCTGCTTCGAATCGGTAGTTTCCAACATCCACTCTCCCCCCCCCAGTAAATGCCAGTTAATCAGTTCGTCGTGTTCGCCACAACTCCACAACATTCTTTGGTCAATGATGGCTTTCACGAGTATGACCTCGATAATCAGCCAATTGCTAACAACGACGAATTGTAAGTACCTAATTGACCGATGTCCAGATTGGCGGACGCGCGAATTGACTGGGAACCAAATCAATGAGATAAAATTTGCGCAAAATGCGGACTCATTCGACTCTTGAACGAACTGCTTGACGAAAATACGCGGTATGACGTGACCAGAGTATGTTGCTACAAGATGACAAAGGCATGAATTGCCTCGGGTACGAATTACTACGGTACGGACTGACTATGCCACAACTTGACCAAGACGGAAGGGTTCGGTAAAAATTTCGATATAAATTGGACAGTACGGAGTGGAATAGGCAATGATGAATTCAGTATCTATAAATATATTTAAAAGAGTCCACAAAAAGTAATATACTTAATAGGTTTTTATCAACAACTAACAGAATCCACACAGTAGTCCCACTAACACAAGATCGCAACGAATGGTCTAATTTGAATGGCCTAACTCGGCGTGTACGAACCGAGTGCATTTTCCGCGGCTCGGGAAACAGGACCGACGACTTGCCCAATGAGAAATGGGGTGATAAATACGATATCTTGATGTAAGTTATTCACAGACGATATTGTATAAATAACTCGTGGTATATTACAGTGTTTTAGATGTCTCTTCTACATCGTGGTTCGAGATTAAATGTAAAAAAGGTCGACGACAAACTATCAAAAATTACAACGAAATGCAGACTTGGTGAGATGCAGTCGAATATAGAAACGGTTAAATCGGGCGTGGACGCGCGGCGGTGTTTATTGGTACGACTAATGCCCATAAAGCACTCCGATCGACCGTTCGATGACAACGCGTGGCAAATGAACATTCCATGGTAACGTAACGCGCCGCACAGACGTAAAATAGTAACCCAATATAAGATAAATTTCCACATCAACAATACGTGAATGAACATTCCATAGCAATGAAATGAAGGTAAGCATTTCAAAAAACCTATGTGAATGAGCATTCCATGGCAATCTAATGAGAATGAACATAAAGTAGCAAATTTAATGCGCCTAAACTTTCTATAGCAACCTTATGCGAATTTAATGCGAAAAAACCTTCTATAGTAACCTAATGTGGTTGAAAAAACAATCCCGCACAATGAAATGCAGATGACTATATCAGAAAAAACCTAGTGTGAATAAACATTCCTGAGGGTAAGCTAATTCGAATGAACAATGAATAACAAATGAGATGCAAATGAACATCCCATAGCCACCTAATGCGGATAAACATTCCATACCAACCTAATGCGAATGAACACGCTATAGAAACCTAATGCGAATGCACATTCCATAGCAACCTAATGAGAATGAGCATTCCATAGCAACCCAATGAGAATGAGCATTCCATAGCAACCTAATGAGAATGAGCATTCCATAGCAACCTAATGAGAATGCGCATTCCATAGCAACCTAATAAGAATGAGCATTCCATAGCAACCTAATGAGAATGAGCATTCCATAGCAACCTAATGAGAATGAGCATTCCATAGCAACCTAATGTGAATGAGAATTCCATAGCAACCTAATGAGAATGAGCATTCCATAGCAACCTAATGAGAAAGAAGCTTCCATAGCAACCTAATGAGAATGAGCCTTCCATAGCAACCTAATGAGAATGAGGCCTCCATAGCAATGCAATGAGAAACAACATTAAATAGCAAATCTAATGCGATTGAACACTATGTATATTAACGCGATGTAAATGAATATTTTATAAGAAAAAAACATAACGTGACTGAACATTCCTAATGTGAATGAACATTTCATAGCAACGTAACGCCACCATCCCATAGCAATCTCATCGGATGAACATCGAAATGGAATTTCAGGCTTTGCGCGACGAATTCATGAAATTTGTTGGTACAAGAATGTCGGGCGAGAGAAATACAGAAATGGGTAACGGGGGCGGAGAGGGATGGCTAATGAGATGGAAAATTAAGATAGCACGTTATCACAGATTGAGTTTGCCCAGAGGGCGGTAATGAAGTGTCAGGTCACCGCCCTGCTTCCAGATGAAATGTTTCACCGTGCGCAAGTCCATGCTCAGATCCAGCACCTGAAAACACGACGGTCGCACGAATATTGGCGATGTATGTAATGTGGGGGCAGTAGTGACAGGGATGGGCACTGGTTGTACGAACGTGTAAGAATGTCATTAGGGTGTATGTGAGACTGTAAGTTATGTCGAGATACACCCGGTGTGGAGGCTACTGTAAGCTCGGTGTTGGGTCTATCATAAGCCCAGTGTGGGGGCTACTGTATGCCCAGTGTGGGGGCTACTATATGCCCAGTGTGGGGGCTACTATAAGCATAGTGTGGGGGTTACCATAAGCCAAGTGTGGGGGCTACTATAAACCTGGTGTGTGGGGGGGCCTACCATAAGCTCGGTGTTGGGGCTACAATAAGCTCAGTGTGGGGGCTACTGTATGCCCGCTGTGGGGGGGCTACTATAAGCCCGGTCTGGGGGGGCTACCATAAGCCCGTTACAATGGCAGCCTCTAGCTGCAATTACTAAGTGCTCTTACTGTAGATAATATGGAAAAAATTTATAAACCATCTATGATCCCATGGCAGTTATGGTTACTATAGAAACGCGCCGTGAATACCTGATCGTTACATAGCAACTCGACACGCTCCGTTGCTATGGTCGCTATGTCCTCTTCGGTCTCTGCCTCTTTGTCTTGACTAGAACTGTTCGCCCCCTGGGAGCCGGCGTGTGACCCTGTATCCGAGCCCTGACCGAGCACCTTCTCGTAGACGTGCTCGATGACCTTGCGTACTTGGATCATATCGTTCGCTGACAGCCGGTCTCTGCGTGCGCGCATGAAACAATAAACCGGGGGAGATTAAACTGACACTATACGGAACCAAAATATATACACGAAGACGCTTGAAGAGGTTCACCTGAATATTAAAATAAAAAAACATTTAAAAAACCAAAAGAATACAATGAACAAAAACGAAATATGGAAGAAAATGTCGAATGGAACATGATGATAGCCCAGTGAATGTCTGAAAATAGCAAAGCTCACTGATTGTATCAAATAAAATACAAAAACATTGGCTAATTTATGTTCTATTGCTTGGATGATGATACCCCGAACGGATCTGAATGACACCGATATCAGGATATGACACCAATCTCAGAATATGACCCCAATATCAGGATATGACACCAATCTCAGGATATGACCCCAATATCAGGATATGACCCCAATATCAGGATATGACACCAATCTCAGGATATGACCCCAATCTCAGGATATGACACCAATCTCAGGATATGACCCCAATATCAGGATATGACCTCAATATCAGGATACGACACCAATCTCAGGATATGACACCAATCTCAGGATGACATCAATCTCAGGATATGACCCGAATCTCAGGATATGACACCGATCTCAGGATATGACACCATATGACACCAATCTCAGGATATGACACCAATCTCAGGATATGACACCATATGACACCAATCTCAGGATATGACCCCAATCTCAGGATGTTGTGAAATGAGGTTTCTGAGAAAAAACATTTTTATAAATGTAGACATCGGATGGACTGATGGATTGAGGGCCAGATGGACACTGTCCAATCCTGTCAGGTTGGCTAATAGTAGCAGTGAAAGGACAGAAAATAGATGTAAAATCAATTGAATATTATGACAATGTGATTTATGTTATTATAAAGTCATAGTCTGCTAAGTCAGCCAATAACTTAAACAAATCCATGGAAACATATCCATTCACCATTGAGCAAAACTCTTGAAAATAAATTGACATTGGTGATATTGGAGGGACATTGAAGAACAAAACATAAGAATAGCGTTGAGTTAAATAGACATTTGATAAAATTCATCACAGGTATTATGCAATTGTTGGTACTGAAATGCCACTGAATAGCTGCTATGAATTCCTTGTGAACTATATCCAAAGGAATGTTGGTTAAAACAGTTCATCTGCCATGTCGACTTTTCTGCAATGATCCTCAGCAAGTCGTTTTCCACAATTGCTGGAATAACTCCATTTGAAAAAGTAGACATTTGATATCACCTTTGGCAGGTGATATACAAGTGTCGAAGGTGGTGTATATGCGCTGAATAGCTGCCATAAACATAGATCGTAAACTGAATCTGAGAACCTTCACTGGATGGAACATCTATATACGTTCTTCTTTAGTATGAATGGTTTAATCTAACTTTAATCTGCAATATTAGCCATACGGAATTTCAGGTGACTTTTGTGGTTTGTATCAAAATAGGGTTAGGGTGGTTTTGGTATATTGTTTTTACGACACTTACTTTTTCTGTTGTTTGTAGCCCGTGCTCGGGTGAGGTTGGAGAAAAAACGGGATCTTGTTAAACTTTGGCGTGTGCTTGTAGACGACGATGTCAACCACCCAGGGAGGCACCGTCTCGTTCAGGAGCATCTGTTCCGTGTCGCTACCAGCGTCGCGACACAGCATGCGAAACAAAGTGCGTCCACCCGCCTCGCTGAAACGCGTTCCATGACGTTCGTATTTTAAGGGTCACGCCCAAATTTGTCGGGACGAGGACAAAATAGGGGAAATACCCGCGAACATGCAGCCGATGCGTTTTATGAGAAACAGTAGCAGTAGTAATGAATTATGAAGTCTTAAACCAGGAAATATTCGATCTAGAGGCATCAAATAACATATTATATATGCCAGTGTGCGGGTGTACTTTTGAGAGAAACGCATGGATGTCAATTTCACTATGATAAATGATGGTCATAGAATGAAATAAATCAAGGCAAAGCAGATGACTCAAGATGCATGACATTAAATAATAATGCATTTGTTTTAGAGGTGCCCTAATAACTAGTATGTCTCTAAAGCGCCTATATACATTTCGTGTGTTAACTAATTATATTGCATAACACAACAGAATGTACATATAAGTTAAATCACAGCCTAACACGACCGTTAAATGAAATGCAATTCTATTAGATTTCTAGTGCCCTTCCAACACATGGCAATCAAAGAAAAGACACTACAGAAATACAAAGAATACGGTTTATAGGAATACATTTAATATATTTCATCCATGTTTTAATATATAACAGAAACCATCCGCTGGTCGCCTTAGTTGTGATGATCCTTAGCAAGTGATCCCCGATTGATGGAGTAAACCCGTATAAAAACCCGTCTCTAAACCCGGGGCTAAAATCGGTAGATGTTGAAGATCATCCATGACATGCGATAACTACATGTACATTCACTGTAGATGTAAACCGCATCCGTTAGCCTTTATTGGCTGATCCTTGCAGTCTATGAATGTTGTACTTAACCTTTTCAATATTAAACAAAGCAGAAATAGTTTATATA
>WURV02153436.1:0-16897 GCA_011762755.2 Epimenia babai
AACTCGCTCAGGCTCGCAAGCTCCGCGCTGAACGCCGCAAGAGCATGCGCGACGCCGGTTGACCCCAGCTCCTTACCTTCCTTGCCCTTGTAGGCACCCTCAGAGTCCATTACGTATACAGTTCATTGTCACGTTGCCGTTGAACCAGCACACCTTGGAGCCTCATTCGGAAAGCGACGGATCAACGGTTGGGTTACCCCGAGCAGGCTCTTTATTGATCTCAATCCCAATAGCATCGGTCCACCCCACCCGCTGAACTCCGCAGGCGGCGACTCCACGGCTTTGCTCCCAGGGTCCTCCACGCCAGCGACTAAACCCCCACCATAAGGATACCCACCACCATAACAAAGAGCATGTCGCGCCCAGTTGGTCAGCTTCTCATGATTCTGCAAGTCTGCCACAAAATACAAATGGCTATGAGCCACCGGTAGCCAGCTATCCGTATGAGGTTGGTCCGTCGCGGGCGGCGCAGCGATGCCCAAGTTGCCCGTATAGCCAATAAAGCCAAAGGCCACGCCGGTGGGCAGGGGCGTGCCATTCTTTTGGGCCTCAACTGCATAGGCCGGCACCGCCACGTTCAAGTGGGAAAACCCGATGCTATGGGCTGTTCCGTTTACCTCGAACCGAACGCGAATATTCAGCCCCGCGGAGATGCTACCGGTAGCGGGGTTGGCGCTGATTTTTTCCACATAATATTCGTTATTATCGGCTACTGAGATGGTCAGCGGGGATTTGACGTCGGCCACGAAATCCCCTTGGCTCACCTGAACGGAATGGTGGCTAGCCCGGGCCCAGTGGATGCCGCCCAGGTGCAGCGGATTGATGGCTATGGGGTTTACCCCCGCTGTGTCCGTGGCGCAGCGAAAGCGGTGGGCGCCATCGGTTTTTCGCAGGAGCAGGCAGCCGTAAGCCGAGAGTTTTTCTTCGACGGAGGCCAAAAAGATTGGATAACTGGGGCTTAGGTCCGTTTCGGTGGTGATGGATTGCTTTACCCTGGCCTTGCGGGCGGCCACTTCGGCGGCGCTGGGGCTTTCAATGAGCAGGCCGGCAATAGATTGAGGCAGGTTTTCCGCCGGATCCCCAGAGCCATAATACTCATCCCAAAGGCCGAAGAAGCGGCAGCGTAGGGGAAAGTGGCTAGCATCAGCAGCCTGAGCGCTTGTGCGGTGTATCCCCAAAGCTGCAATTCGCAAAAGCCTTGCCTCATGGCTAAGGGCCCCGTCCCAGCGCTCCTTTTCTGCCAAGGCTTCGGTTTTGCTAAGCTCGTAGGCACCGGCGCTTTGCTGATAATGGTATTTGCCACTTTCAGTGATCAGCACAAGCTCGTTACCCAGTGCGTAGGCCGCAGCTACATTCCCCATAAGGCCGGGGAAGAGCTCCGCGGCTTGCTTGGGAAAGCCCGCGTCCGCCTCGTCCAGGCTGATATCAAAGCGCGTGACCTGGCCCTCTCGAAAGAAGTAGGCCTTATCGCCCCCCAAACCTGCCACAGCCGCACTGATGCCCGCCGGCCACACGCCCTTCCAGCCTACCTCTATCTGCTTTGGGTAACCAGCATCCCGCACACCGCTGGCGGCGCTTACGCGGATGTATTCGCTGCCTCGGAAGAAATAAGCCTTACCCGTAGGCCAGGCCAAGGCGGCGTCCACCTGGGAGGGCGCACTGGGTGGATCCACCGGGGGCATGCTGGAGGTGCCAGCGCTTCCTCCGCCTCCCCCGAGTTGGCCTGCTGTACCGCCGCTTCCGGCTTGGGAACCTGCTGCGCCGCTTGCACCTGCGGCGGGGGAACCAGCAGATCCGGAGCTTCCAGCTTGGGACCCCGCCTCACCGGAAGCGCCTGATCCACCGAGGGAAATCTCTTTGGGCGCGTTCGCGGAGCTGGAGCACGCCAAAGGCACCGAGCCAAGGCCAGCCAGCACGCCGCAGCCCGTTATCAGCCGCCTCAACGCTCGGCTTCGGCCCTTGTCACCACGTCGCGCCGTTGAACCCTTTCCTCGCCCCATTCAGCAAGAATGGCCGCCCAGGCACCAGGCGCAAGCCCCAGCCCTCTTCGCTCGCTTTTGCACCCCTCTTGGGAGAACTCGCGCAGGCGCCAAAAGTTGTGCACGCCATTCGGGAGTTTTGCTACGAATAGCCGGTGAAATTGACAGACCCGGAGACGCGCTGGTTGCTAACCATCTTCGACGCCATCTTGCCCGCGGAGCACGCGGGCCCGTTGAAGAAGGGCGCAGCCGATCTACCCATCGAAGGTTTCCTCGCGGACCTCTTCGCCAGTGCCGGCGCCCAGTTTTTGGTGGGCCTAAGGGCGGCGACCTGGACCATTTATTGGACCGCGCCTAGCCTGGTTGGGGTTTCCGTAAAGAACTTCGGGGCCCTTTCCAACGACGAGCGGGCAGAAGTCTTGGAGCGCCTGGCGGGCCATTCCAGCTATGCCCTGCGGGAAATGCCCATGTTGGTGAAAATGGTGGCGTGCATGGCCTATTGCGCCGACCCAAGTGTGCAAAAAGCTGCGGGCCAAAAGCGGGTAGATAGTGAAGCCCCCGCTTGGACCCGAGGAGAAACGGTATGAGCGCCGGACGGATTATCGACTACGACGACGTTGCGGGCAGGCCGGTTGTTCGGGATTGCGCCGATGTGGTCATCGTAGGCAGCGGCGCCGCGGGATCCACCGCAGCCCGGGTGCTTAGCGAATATGGCCTCGATGTGATTATCGTCGAAGAGGGCATCAAAACCCCCCGGGACGGCTTTTCCCAAGAGGCATACAAGGGCTTTAAGTACCTCTGGCGGGATTTGGGCTTTCAAGCGGCCCAAGGCAAAGCGTTTACGCCCATTCTGCAAGGCTGTGCCCTCGGCGGTACCACGGTGGTTAACGGCGCCATCATTCATCGTTTGCCGGAAAAAATCCATCGGGACTGGGTGGATATGGGCGCCATTGATCAGCGCTTGGATTATAGCAAGTTGCAATGGGTCTTCGATAAGCTAGATACGGAACTATCCGTAGCCCCCGCACCCGAGGACATTCTTGGCAAGAACAATAAGCTCATGCGCTTGGGTGTAAAATCCATTGGCGCTGAAGGCAATGTTATTCGTCGGGTAGGCAAAGATTGCGAAGGCAGCGCCCGTTGCAACCAAGGCTGCCCCGGTGGCCGCAAGCAGGCCATGCACCTTACCTACTTGCCCCGCGCAGTGAAAAACGGCGCGCGCATCTATACCCGCTGCCGGGTTGAAAAGGTGGAAATCGACAAGGGCGAAGCCAAAGGCGTGGTGGCCCGCTTCCGTAGCCCCATTGCTGGGCATAAAGACGAAGGCCCCACCCTCATTGTGGAAGCCCGGCTAGGGGTCATGGTGGCCGCCAGCGCCATTCAAACCCCAGTGCTCTTGCAAAAGAGCGGCCTCAAGCATCCCGCGTTGGGCAAGCACTTCTCCGCCCACCCGGGTACGGGGGTGCTGGCCTCCTTTGAGCAGGACGTATCCCTCTGGAATGGCGTGACCCAAGGCTTTGAAACCACCCATTTCTGGGCGGACCGCATGAAGATGGAGACCGTGGGCGTGCCCCTGGAAATCCTTGGTGCGCGGCTGCCGGGCTTTGGGCGTAAGCTCATGGAGAGTATCGCCAATGCGCGGCATATTGCCCAATGGGGCGTGCAGGTGCGGGCGGAGGCAGAAGGCTCTGTTACCAGTTTGATGGGCAAGCCCCTCATCCGTTACGACCTTGGCAAAGCGGATGTGGTGCGCTTCAAAAAAGGCGTCGAGCGGATTACCAAGATGATGTTCGGTGCAGGGGCAAAGCAGGTATTTCCGGGCGTGCACGGCATGCCTGAAGCCATCGATCACCCCAGCCAAATGGCGCAGATTTACGATTTGCCCGATGACCCGCGCCTCTTTCACTTCATCGCTTCCCACCTTTTCGGCACAGCCCGCATGCACGCTGACCCCGCAAAGGGCGTGGTGAAAACCAATGGCGAATGCCACCAGGTGAGGCGGCTTTACGTGATTGACTCCTCCATCTTCCCCACCAACCTGGGCGTAAACCCCCAGCACAGCATTTGCGGTTGGGCGTGGCGGATCGCAGAGGATTTTTGCGAGGATGTGGCCCACAAGCCCGCACGCTAAAAACCCCATCTCGCTAGAGGGATATGAACCGAGCCCAGGCACCGCTAAAGGAGGCCTGGGCTTTTTCATATAAGCGGCAGAGCGAGCCCGCCGCGGCTAAGGGATCCCCAGCCTCTTCGTCTTCGCTTGGTGGTGGCTTTGGGCAGGGCTTGCCGGAATAGTCCGCGTGGTCTGCGGGCAGCCGGCAAGGGTGAATGCGCACCACCCGCTTTTTCGGCTTGTATACCACTTTGCGCTTTTCTTCTTTTACTTTGCCGTCGGGGAAAGTGATAAAGCGCCGGGTCGTCACGGACCATCCAATGCGGCCCGCCGAGCGAATGCGTGATTTTTCCGGGTCCACGCTTGCATCACCCACGAACTCCACCTCAGGCCGCTTTACCTCAAAGCGTTTGGAAACCCGCCTGCGCACCCGCCGGCCGCCGTTATCACCAAAGAGGCGCACCCGAATAAAGGTCTTGCCGTAATCGGCCTTGATGAGCACCCCAGCCTGGGTGTCATTGCGGAAAATCAAGTCGGGCCTGGGAAAGGAGAGGGTAGCCTCAATGCCTTCGGGGTAGCGGGGGAAATAATAACGGTGGGCCTTGCGTTCGATTACCTCATAGCCGCCGTTAAAGATGGCATTAAACATGGTGGTAGCGAATTGGCTAATGCCGCCGCCAGGGGTTTTGACCATCTCCCCCTTGGCAATGCTGGGCGCAAGAAAAAATCCATTGTCACCGGTGCGCTGACCCACATGAGCATTTACCGAGAATGTATCGCCAGGCAGCACAATCACGCCGTCGATCAAATCCGCAATGCGATGGATATTCTTTACCCGGGGTTTGCAGCACTTGTACTTGGTAACGAAGCTGGAAACCTCTTCCTTGATACCCAAACTCTGGGCCTTTTCCGTATCAATCCGGGGCTGGGCGTCGGCGTCCATCACAATCTGCGCCCGGGATTTGCCCGCTAGCAGCGCCGCGGTCATGGCCTTGCGGGTTTCCTCTTCGTTGATGCGGCTGCCGATTTGGGAGGGCACCAAGGTGAGTTTATCCCGGCTATCAACGGAAAAGGTGGCGTCCCTGGGGGGGTTTTCTACCCGTTTGCGGCCCCGAGAAATGGCCCCATGAAAAGAATCGGCATCGAGTTTGATGCTCAGGCTTTCCCCCTGGCTGGCTTTTTCCCGAATGATGCGAACCATGCGCTGCACCCGGCTGGCCCGAATGACAAAGCTCCGGCCCCGCTCTTTTTTTAGCCGAAAGCGGTGGTAAACCGCCCGCTTAAGCAGCTTCTCAAAGGCTTTGACCTGCTCCGGCTTTAGCTTTGGCGTAAGCGGAGTGGGGCTAACCTCAATGGGGGTTTTGCGCTTCCGATTTTGCCAATAGCCCGCTGTCAGGTTCAGCTGGAGAGTTTTCCATGCCAGCTTTTGTCCGGCCAGGGGCATTTCGCTCTTGATGCGGCCCCGTTTATCGAACCACACGCCGCCTTCTACGCCTGGCTTGAGAATGCCTTCCGCTGCCAACTTCTTGATATAGGCCTCAAGGGCTGCTTGTTTGAATACCACCTTCGGGCGCAAGTGGGTTTGATGGCGAAAGTGCTGCGCCCAGTGGAGCAGCTGCTTGCCCACATGACCTTTTCGGCCCTCCGAAAGGGCCCGCTTGATGGTGGCGGGCCGATCTACGGAAAGGCCAAGCTCCTTGGGCGTGGGGCTAAGGGCATGCTCCCCCAGCTTGAGGGAGATGGGCTTCTGCTGGGCGCCAAGTTCCCAGGCGGCGAGGGACTCTTCCAGCTCTTGAGGGCCTTGGTTGGCCACCTCCATGCCGCCGAGGGTCACCCCCCGCAGCACATAGCCCGAGTTCAGCGCACGGTCCCCCGCGAAGGCCAACACCCCCAGCAAAGCGGGGCTGAGCAGCAAGCCCCCGAGAATCATCAGCCGAGCGCGGGGGCTCAGGCTGGATTGGTCGGCATGAGGCGACGGAATCACCGCTGGGCCGGGGGTTTTCCCCGATTTTTCGTCGATGTCAGCTTCGTCGCTCATATGGCCCCCTCAGGCCCGGTGACCCGCTATAGCGGAAACCGTGCCAGCTTCGAGGACCCTCCTTTTGCCGAATCATCAGCCAAAGCAAGGAGCGCCCGCGGGCGGCCATGTGTAGCAAGCTGCATCAGCCTTCGCCAGAGCCACCCCGCACCGCCGCGATCCGCGACAGCAGGCCATCGAAGAAGGCGAGACTGCCACCACCGAGGGATTCGCTCAAGGGCTCCGGTTGAGCCGACACGCCGGCCGAGAGCAGATCTTCCACCGTATCCGCCAAGGTATCGAGGGGATCTCGAGCCACAAAGCCCAGCTCCTGCTCCGCGCGGGAGGCGTCCAGGTACCAGTAGTGGTGGGCCATCTCCAGGCTAATGGGATCAGGGATACGTCCACCGGGAACCACTTGCATAGCCCGCTCCGCCAACTTGGAAGCGGCCTTGTCCATGCCCTTGATGGCGGGCAAGCGCACCAGTGGCGCCGGCATGCCCGAAAGGCGCGCCAAGCGGTCGAAGAATTCACCCAAGGTGAGGTTGATGGCGCCCAAGAGGTAGCGACGACCCGGCTGGCCCTTTTCAAAGGCCAGCACACACGCCTTAGCTACATCCCGCACGTCCACAAAGGAAAGACCGCCCGGAGGAACCGCCGGAACTTTGCCTTCCAAGAAGCGGGAAACGTCCTCGGTGCTCGATTGGCGCCGATCGCCCGGGCCCAGCAGGAGGGTGGGATTCAGCACTACCACCTCAAGGCCCGAAAGCTCTTCGCCCAGCTCCAGCGCCTTCTTTTCTGCAAAGAGTTTGCTGCGATAATAAGGCCAGCGCTGGATCAGCGCGATGGGCGTCTCGCTCTCTTCCGTGGCGATCACGTCCTTTTCTTCGCTAATGGCAACCGTACCGCTGGTGCTCATATGCACAACCCGGCGCACGCCCGCTGCATAGGCTCCCCGCAGCGCATGCTCGGTGCCGTTAACGTGAATATCGTAGAGCCGGCTGGCATCTTCCCGACGGCGGCTGACCTTGCCCGCAAGGTGAAAGAGGCCATCGCAGCCAGCAGCGGCCTTTTCCACACTCTTTTCGTCGAGGATATCCCCCAAAACCACCCGCACACCGGGTTTGGCCTCAAGTTCCTTCTCAGGACGACGACAGAGGGCCACAATCTCGTGGCCAGCTTTTGAAAGTATCTCGACCAGGTGGCTGCCGAGAAAGCCCGTCGCACCGGTTACCAAATATCTTGCCATTGCGTTGGATCCTTTTCCCGATTCAGCCCGAGAGGCCGAAGCTTTCCACAAATGTAAAGAGCATCTCCACCCGGTTGGACTTGATTTTGCCAGCCATAAACTCGGGCGGGGGCGGAATATAACCCTCCCGAATAATGCGCTCCATCATGTGAGGGCTGGTTTTGACCACACAATCGATGGGCGCATCGGTGAGCTTGCCCTGCTTGACCATGCAGCCATCGGGCTTGACCGCCACCGTCCACTTGGCTTCGGGCTCATTGCCCAAGCTAAAGTAGAAACGGGTCTCCTTTTCTACCTTGTTGGGCACGAACTGGGTTTCCAGATAAGTGTAGAGTTCCACCAGCGGGTGGGCTTTGGGTTTAGCAATCAGAACAGCCGGGTCAAATGCGTCGAGGTCGAATACCTTGCCCGCTTTGAGGGCCTCCACCGCCAGCTGCGCCGCCAGGGCCACGACCTTGGCCGCTTCGCTCTTGCGCATGCCCTTTACCTTCTCCCGTAGTTGGTGAATGGAGAGGGGCGGACCAATGGACACGCCTAGCTTGCGCTTGGTTGGCACCCGCTGACCCTTCGGCCAGGATTCGTACGCGCCGTCGATGTATACCGGCAAAATATCCCGCTCATGCTCTAGGGCGAGGTAACCAACCCCGGGCTTGAAGTCCGCCATGCTGCCGCTTTGGCTGCGGGTACCTTCGGGGAATAGCAACAAGGTTTCCCCTCGGCGCAGAATATCACCTGCCCGGTTGAGGCTTTCCCTTAGGCCGGCATGGCGCTCCATGGGCACCACGTTGGTCATGTTCTCAAAGTAGAACTTCCGCCAACCGTCGAAGAAGTAGTCCTGGGCGCCGAGGGTGATCAGCTTTTCCCCATAGGCGCCAAGGGCATACTTCACAACGCCCATATCTAGGTGACTGGTATGGTTTGCAACCACGATGGTAGGACGGTTTTGGGGAATAAAGGCCCGGCCCTTGACGCGAGTACGCATGCCGCGGCGGTAAAAGCCCATCTGCATTCGGCCCATCCAGCCCTTGGCGGCGTCCAAAAGGGGCGCGGGTACGTCCACATCCTCCCACGTGGGAACATCACCGTGGATTTCCTGGGTCTTGGAGCGCGCCACCGGTTCTTTACGGAGCAAGCGCTCCAGCTCCGAAACGGTTTCGCACTGCACCACCTTATCCCCATCAACGGGTGGGCGGCCCGCTTTGCTGGCCATCACATCCAGCGCCGCAACCAACTCCACCGCGGAGAGGGAATCGATGCCCAGATCCGCCGCCAAGCGGGTAGAGCCGGTGATATCCGCAGCCTTTTTGCCTGAAACAGTGGCCAAAATGGTGCGCACTTCGCTCGCGCCGCCAGCCACAAGCTCGCCTGGGCGAATGGATACGGCACGCTCAATGCGCTCCAAGATGGCCTGGCACTCTTTGCGCTTAACTTTGCGGGTCGCCGTGCGGGGCAAAGGCGCATCATAAATGTGGAGCAGTGTTGGCTTTTGATGCTTGGGCAGGTTCCGCAGGGCTTTGCGCAGGCTGTCTTCGGCCAATGCACGCCGCTCGCCATGGTCGCCACTACCCTCTTTGGGAACAGCGATGCACGCGAGTTGTTCGCCGCCCGAATCGAGGGGTACGCCCAAGACGGAGAGCTCCTCCACATGCTCGATTTCACCCAGTAGCTCTTCCACTTCGTCGGGATAAACGTTTTCCCCACTCGCGGTGACCACCACGTCCTTTTCACGGCCGACGATGCTCAGGCGGCCTTTGCGGTCAATGCTGCCCAAGTCACCGGTGCGTAGCCAGCCGTCTTCAGTTAGCACTTCGGCGGTGGCATCAGGCCTATCGGCATAACCCTGCATGACGTTGGGACCGCGAGCGAGGATTTCGCCCACGCCCTTGTCGTTGGGGGCATCGATTTTCACCTCTACGCCCGGGATTGGCTTGCCCACATGGCCCGCGCTGACGCCGGGGGCGCCTTGAGCCACCGTGAGCACCGGCGCCGCCTCCGTAAGCCCATAACCCTCTGCCAGGTGCAGGCCGAGGTTCTGGAAGAACTCATGGGTGGAGCTGGGCAGAGCAGCGCCGCCGCTTACCAGATAGCGCAGGTTGCCACCCAAGCCCTGGTGGACTTGGCCAAAGAGCATACGCCCAGCGTCCAAACCAGCCTTCTTTCCAATCAGGCGGCTCATGGTGCCCGCAAGGTCAAAGGTGATCTGCGCCGCCTTGCCCCGCTCTTCTACTTGGCTGCGAATGCGCCGCTCCAAGAGTTGCCATAGGGCCGGCACGCCCACCATGGCGGAAATCTTGGCTTGCTTTAGGGCTTTGCTTAGCTGGTCACCATTGAGTTCATCCAGATACGTAATACGCGTACCCCGGCTCATGGGCAGGAGGAGGCCGCAGGTAAACTCAAAGGTATGGTGCAAGGGCAATACGGACAGGGAGCTATCCCGAGGCCCAAGGGGAAAGAGGGGAACCAGGGAGGATACCAGCTGAGTGAAGTTCTCATGGGAGAGCATCACACCCTTGGGCGCGCCCGTGGTGCCGCTGGTGAAGATCAAGCTAGCGACATCACTGCCCTTGATATCCACCTTGGGCGCGGCGCCCGCGTCGTGTTCGAGCCCAAAGCCCAGCAGATCCAATACCCGCCATTCGGCCTGTTCGGCTTCCGCCAGACGTTCTGCCACGCCTGCATCGCAAAGCACGAACTTGGCCTTGGCGGAGCGGATCACATTGGTAAATGCCGTAAGCTCCATCTCCGGGTCGACGGGTACCACCGTGGCTCCCGCCCGCAGCACACCAAAGTTGCAAATGGGCCAGCGAGGATGGTTCTTTCCAGATACCACCACCCGATCCCCAGGCTTCACACCCGACGCAGCCAAGGCCGCCGCCACCTGGAGGGCTTCGTCCCGTATATCCCGGTAGCTCAAACGGCGCAGGGTATCCCCTTCAAGCCGTTGCAGCGCGGGCAGCAGATCATGGCGCTCGGCCATTTCATCCAAGAACTCCCACAAGTTCTCAAAGGCGCGGGCCGGCTTGCGGGTGCGCTTGAGCTTGTCGTCCATCAAGGGCTCGACCCACTTCTCCAGGGCCGGCGCGTGGATTTCCAAGAACCAATCCCGCCAATCGATGGTCTCGGGGTACCAGGGCAGCTTATCCCGATCCTCCGAGGGCATCCGCTGGAAAAGCTCCCGGGTCTTGTCTGCCCTAAACTCGTAAACGAAGTCGTGGGTAAAGGGGATAAACACTTCCATCAAGCCGCCGGTCATCTCCGCGACGGAAGCATAACTACGGGTGGCCTTGGCGGCGGCTTTGGCTCCACCTTTGAGAGGACCGATGGCAAGCTTATCCAATACTCCCGCCACGCCCTTGGCATACCGACCAAGCGCACCGGCGCCTTGGCGCTCGTAGGTGGCCTTATCCACCGCTACGGGCTCAAAGTTGGCTTGCAGGTAATCAAGGATGGGGTTGCCTGTGCCTGCTCGGTAGCGACGACGCTTAGCCAAGCCGAAGAGCTCAATAAAGCGCTCCATGGAGCAAGGGTTCACATCCCCCGAGCAATATTGGCAGACAGGCGGGTGGCTATCTTCAATCAATGCAGCCAGGTGGGCGATCATGGCCGCTGCCACCATATCCACGGGGATTACGTCCAGGTAGCCACCTTTACAGGGGTATTGAACGTGACCCTTCACGGCGAGGTAAATCCACGGCGCCGAGGTATTGATACCCTCATTCCAACCGGGGAAAGGGTACTCAATGCTGGACTCAATCACCGAGGGGCGACCAATGGTCACCGGCAAGCCCGAATCGAGCAGGATCTGCTCGCCGATGCTCTTGGTATAGGTATAGGTATTAGACCAGCCCCAAAACTGTGCCCGCTCCACGCCAAAGCCCGAAAGCTGTTTACGAATAAAGCGCCGCTTGACCTTGCCTAGCTCATCTTCGAGGGCTTTGCCGCGGGTGGGTTCGTTGCGATCAAGCAAGTTCTGCTTGGCCTCGTCCAGAAACGCCGTTTGCCGAAAAGCGTCGTTGGCCCGGTGGCGCGCCATTTCCACCAAGTCCACGCATTCGGCAATCTCCCGCTCCGGGGACCACAGGCTGCGATCCAGCTCATTGGCCCGGGGAAAGGGGTACTCTCGAGGCTCTTGCTCGGGGATCAGCCCGTTGCGACCACCGGCCACATAGGTGGTACTCGTATGAAACACCGGCACGTCACCCAGCTTGCGGGCCAAGGCCACGATATTGCGAATACCAAAGGCGTTGGCGTGGATGGCCTCGTCGATTGGCGGGTTAAAGTCCACCAAGCCCGATGCATTCACCAAGGCAGCCAGGTTACCGGTCATTTCCGCTACCGCTTCGGCGGAGAAGCCCAAGTCGTCATTGGAAATATCGCCGGCAAGGGGCGTAATTTTTTCCGATAGGAACGCCCGCAGCTGGTCGCCGGGGTAGAGCTCCCGGAGCGGATCAAAGGTGGGAGAGGTGGCAATTTCCGCCCAGAAGCGCGCCTCTGCGTCCATTTTGCCCTTGGGACGCACCATCAAATAGATATGGCCCACATCCGGGTAGCGATGGAGCAACATGCTCAGCCAGACTTTGCCTAGAAAGCCGGTGCCACCGAGCACCAAAAGCTTCCTACCGCGTAGGGCTTGATTCACACTTAGAGGATCGAGATCCTTGGGCGGCGCCAGGGCCGTCTCCGTGGGCGTGGGTGCTTGTGTCATCGGCCGGCTCCCAGGGACTTCTTGGCGGGCTTGACGTCGCACATCACGATAGGCGGCTGGTGCAACATGAGGATTTCAGGGCTAGGCGGCGCCGTGTCCTTGGCCATACGCAAAGCCTCGTTCATGGTGCGGGCGGTTTCCCAACCGAGGATTTCCGGAATGTATTCGTTATCGGCGCCTACCACGATGGTGCGGCCCAAGTGCTGGCGGCCCGCTTCGCCCCAATACCACATATAGAAAGCATGGGCGGGGTGGTAGGCCTTGCCACGACGATACATCTGTACGTAGCTGGGGTTTTGAGCAAACTTCTTTTCAAAGCGCTTATGCAGCTCCACCGCGTCCCGGGTTTGGGGCAAAAGCCGGTGGAAGAACTCAATATAGGGGGCGTGCTGATCCCGGTCGAAGCGATCGCTGCAGGGATGGGTGATAATCATCGTGCCGCCCTTCTTCACCATGGGCATGCCCTTGTACATATTGAAGAGGTAACCCTGCGCCAGTACCTGCACCAAGAGGGGGTTGAGGTAAGCGCCCACGTTGTAGGGGCTAATATAGGGAATACCCGTCACCAGGATATCCGCTTGGCCTTCAACGGGCACCAGGTACTGGTCGTAAGACTTCTTGACGGTATGTACGTGGGTAGCTTCGGTCTCACCAGCGAATACACCCGTCACGCCATAGTTGGCTGGAACACGCTGGAAGATGGCATTGCGGGCGCCGTCAGGCAGGCGGTCAAGGGTGCGAATAAGCTGGCGAGCCATGAACTTCTCTCGGCTGGAGAAGTCATCTTCGTTCTTGGCCAAGAACTCCAGATTGCGATCAAACATCTGGTTGTTCAACGTAGTCTCAATGGTGAAAACATTGAGCTTTTCATTCGCCAAGCGGCCCATGCGGTTGATGCTTCCATGCAGAGCCGAAGCCTTGGGGTCCGGATCCATGTAGCTATGGCATTTGCGCATCACGTGGGGGTTATGATGGGAGCAAAGGCTGCGATATCCGCATAGACCAACCGCCACCGACTTATGCCCGCCATCCATGGGCACGAAGTTCAGGTTCACATAGACGATAAGATCACTCTCCACCGCCGCCCGATTGAGCTCCACCTCTTCCCCTTCTTCGGTGGTGCCCAAATAGGCCATACTGTCCATATCTTCGGCGTCGTGGTTATACAGCCGGTCCGGATAGTAGGCGTCGAAGATCTCCTGGCCCACCATGCGCTTAATCTCGGGGCCGGTCATCCGCCGGTGCAGGCAGTTGGCGATGATCATGGTCACATCGTCCACGCCGTGGTCAGCGAAGAGGTCCAGCACGATCCGCAATACCCGCTCCCGAATATCCGGCGTCTTCATGGGAGGCAGCGGCAGGGAGATGTCGTCAATGGCAATCACCACCTTCATACCGGGCTTGAGCTTGGCGTAAAGGGGCTCGCTGTTGTACGGGTGGTTGATGGCGTAGCGAATAGCGGCGTCAACGTCCTTGAGGGGCTCAAGGGGGGGCGTGGGGTAAACCACGCGGGTGCCCACGGGCATATCAACTTCGACGAGGCGGTCTCCCGAAAAGAGGATGCGGGGAGCGCTGCGGTGATTAATGGTGACAATGCTGGGGTGGGTCATATCAAATACTTGGGCTAGGGGGGGGAAGCAGCAGCTAGAGACGGGCCAACGACTCGCTATTTAGGGCATGGTTTTCAGGTCAATGACCGGCCAGGCGTAGGCTTTGGCGAGGTTGGCCAGCTTATTATCGGGATTAACCGCCGCTGGCTGGCCCACAACGGAGAGCATGGGCACATCGGAATAACTATCGGAATAGGCAAAACACTCATCCAGGTCATGGCCATTTTCCCGGGCGTGTTGGGTGATAAGGCGTGCCTTTGTGGGGCCTGCCACCACCGGTCGCAGGAGCTTGCCGGTGGCCTTGCCATTGTGAAGCTCCAGACGATTACCGATATAGCGATCGGCACCGACTTCTTTTGCCAGGTGAGCCAGAATCACGTCCAGAGCGCCGGAGATAAGCACCACCTCGTGACCGGCACTTTTGCAGCGAGTCACCAAGTCTCGGGCGCCGGCGTAGAGGTTCGGCAGCATGACCTCCTCAAAGGCCTCTTTTGAAAGCTCGAGCAGGCGGTCTTCACTAATGCCCTCATAGCTGGAAAAGAGCATCTCATTGAAGGTGCGGCGGTCCCGCAGTTCCGCCAAGGCCATGGCCGGACCTTGGATCAGGGCTCTCCCCAATTTACGCAGGCTTTGGGCCGGCGTGGGCTGGTTGAGCATGTAGTAGAGAGTAGGGTGCACCAGGTTCGTGCGAACGAGGGTGCCATCGACGTCGAAGTAGCTTGCGGCCATAGGAATTCGCTTGAAGAGTCAAGATTTCTCGGCCGGGAGTCGGACAAATCCGCGTTGGCGTCAAGGTCTTTTGGGGGCCGAAAGAGGCCTCGTTGAGACGGGTTTAACTGGACCGAGTGGTCCCCGGGGCCCTGGTGTGGCCAGCCCAAGCAGCACGGGGCTCCTCCGGCCGGGGAAGCAGCCGGCGGAAAGCACTTGGCCCGCAGGGGTGGCAAGGGCCTTGTGCCTCAGTAGTTGCGAGACTTGCCAAAGAGGGAGCGGAAGAAGTCCCCCAAGCTCTCGCTCTTCATGTCGCGGAACTCCCCTGCATCGAGGAAAGAGCCTCCACAGACAGAGCAAAGCTCAAAGAATATATGGGTTTGGGTAGGGTGGACCATCCTCACCAGAGGGGTCGTACAGCGGGGACAGTTTACCCTGTCCACCCGGTTGTACTTGCGGCCCAGGCTCGCGTCCCCGGTGTCAATCTTCTCGGCCCCGGGGGCTTTGAGCAAGAGCTCCCGTTCACGGCTATCGAACCAAATCCCAGCGCAGCTCTGGCAGCGGTCCACCACCACCGTCCCGAACATCACCTCGGCCATCTCGTCAGCGCACTTGGGGCATTTCATAGGGCGCATTTTCACCGGAACGCTGGCTTGAGCAATGCGGAATTGCGTGATTTGGGCTTCGGGAGGCAAATTTCTGAGCAGCGTGCTGCTACTGAACTACGGTCACTAACGCAGCATCGGGCCTCCGTAGAAGCCAGGGCGGAGTATTTTAATTTCCCTGAAACCGGGCCATCTCACTCTTTCCGCTACGGCCCACCCATAACACTATAATATCAGCAGTTTAATCACTTGACTTGCGACAGATTAGGAATCCCGAATCGGGGCCCAACCTACATCTGCCCACAACCTATGTTGCGCGACGCGTTACGACTGCTAGCTTGGCACTGACCACTAGGTCAGCTTTCCCCTCGCCCCCGCCGGTAGCCCATGCCTCAGTCCCTTCGCCCCTTGCTCCTCCTGTGTCTCGTTGCCCTCCTTGGGTGTGGCAGCAGCGAGGATAACAACCCCAGTGACCAGCCCGGGGCCAAGCAACCAGGCTTCCGTGGCGAAGCCTTGCGCTTTGAGGCGGGCCCCTTCGAAGTGAAACCGGGTGAAGAAGTGGAAATGTGCATCAGCCAAGGCCTCGAGGAAGATGCCTACATCAATCACATCGAATCCCACGGCACCCTCGGCTTGCATCATCTGGCGGTGATTGCCACGCCCATTCAAGTGCCCAAGGGCGTCTTCCCTTGCCGTGAGGTGCTCACCGAAGAGGTGATGGGCTATTCGCAAACCTACTTCGCTACCACCCGTGCCGACCATGTGGTCGAATTCCCAAAAGGGGTAGCGGCAAAGCTATCTGCCACTTGGACCAACCTTATTATTAGTGTCCACGCGCTGAACCTATCGGATAAGACCATTGAGGTGGGTGGCAATGTCACCCTGGGCCTTGCAAAGCCTTCGGAAATTTCCAATACGGTGAATGGCGCGCTTGCGGTTTCTAAGGGTTTTTCCCTGCCGCCTCACTCCCGCACGGTGGTACGCGGTAAGTGTACAACGCAAACGGAAATGGACGTTGTGGCCATTGGAAGCCACGCCCACGGTCGGCTCTTGAAGGAAGAAATCTGGTTGATACGCGACGGAGTTCGGAAAGATTCCCCAGATAATGTCAACTACGATTGGGCTACACCCTTTGTGGATATTTTTCCTAACACGCCAATTCATCTAAAGAAGGGCGATTCGGTGGAATGGGCGTGCCATTACCAAAATACCACCAATCAATCCATCGTGGAGGGGCCCTCCGCGCAGGATGAAATGTGCAAAGCCGTGCTTGTTTACATGCCGAACCAGGGGATGTTGCGTTGCACGACTACCCCAGAGCAACCGGAGAGCATCCTCGAATAGGGATTTGTACCGAACTTCCCGTCCGATCGGTTGAATTGCTAAACGCTTGCACAGTACTTATTCGATTGGGCTTGTAAGTTTTTACTATGCCTAAAGCCGAGGACGTTACCTCGTGGAAATAGGGGCGAATTGGGCCTCAAATCGAAAACTCGTGCTAGCTTAAAGGTAGTCGTTCGGCTAAGCGACACCTAACTTTTTCTGGAGACGAATTGCATGCTTCTTAACCGCTCGAACTTGTCCGTCCTTGGGGCCTCGCTGGTCCTCCTCGCTGGCTGTGCCACCGCTGGTGGGAATCCCAGTAGCAGCAGCACGGGCGGCTCTTCCGGTTCGTCGGGTAGCTCCGCAGGTGGGCAAGCTGGCTCTGCCGGTTCCGCTGGCGACGCGGGTATGGGCGGCAGCGAAATGGGCGGCTCAGCTGGTAGCGCGGGCCTCAGCGGCGGCGTTGGTGGGGCCAGTGGCGCCGGAGGTAAAGGTGCAGCGGGCGGCGCCAGTGGCGCAGGCGGTTCGGGCGCAGCCGCTGGTGCAAGCGGCGCGGGTGGCTCGGGTGGAGCCGGTGGCTCTGGCGGAGCG
>WURV02153447.1:0-16896 GCA_011762755.2 Epimenia babai
CCGTGACAAACATTTCGTTAGATTTACCGTCGACTGTTAAAAATTGATTAAGCAACGTGAAATAGGCTTGAATGTAAAGGTATTGTTATCATATCGAACGGCTGATTTCACGTATTGTATCAATTCAGCTCATAACGTTCATGACTCTAAAATACACAATAACGCAGAATTGATATCATAATGTACAAGCAAAATATACATTTTTACAATAAGGCAAGGTAAAGTAATATATACAGGAAATATAGTTACAGTATATACATAAGTAATGTAATTCACACAAAACTTACATAGCTATTGCAGTGTTCAAGAAAAGAGGATGTAATCGATGTAATACTTATTGCGCATCACCCCCCCCCCTCGACATCCGATTATATTTACAGTGTGTTAATATTAGTATATTCACGGGTCATATAGACTGTTTTACTTACTGTTATACAGTATGCGTGATATTTTACATACACATTTTACAAACTATTATCAACACTGATGTAAAAAATAACAAAAAATGTTACGCGATAATAAATATACACAGTACACTCGAATGTATAGACACATGATTATTTACAAGATATATATCTACAATCATATACAATGCTCCTAAATCAATACATACTCATGTATTAGTTTATATATTTCTCTCTTAAATATTTTTAATGTGTAGCTTTGCTTGGTATTAGTACTTACATCATTCCATAGTTTGACTACTATGTTACTAAGAGACATTGCTCGAATGTTTGTACGTCTATATATTACTTTAAAATTACACTGGTATCGTTTTAGTCGGTTATTTATTATTAATAATATTTTTGTTGAGATAAATATACATTGAATATTTACGGGCAAGAAATTGTGGAACGCTTCGGGCACAATACAAGATGTTTTAAACTTAACGATCTCAGATAAGTTAAGCGATTTATATTTTAACTAGATAGGTGCGTTATAGTCACGAGAGGAAACATTACCAAACATCCGAAAAGAACGTTTTTGCTGTGCATTTATCCATTCATTTCGTGAACAGTAAATGTTTCCCCGCACTTCAAATTTGATTTACAACGCTCATAGATGTCAGGCGATATCTCGTCGTAGATTAATTAGAGTTACTTAAGGAAGAATAGTTGGTTTTGTACGTAACCCGGATAATTTTATAGATTTAGTGTATTTGCCTGAGAGGTTTCGCCTAAATCACGCGTGAGATCGGGGTAAAAATTCATGTAAATGCGAAGGGATCCTCACTCGGTCTAAGGAGCTTCAAATGAGGTATTCTTGATTATCATTATCTCTAATGCTAATATTGTGTCCATAAATGTATTTTATTATTTCTAACAGGAATTTATTTTGTGATTTTTTTCTAATGGTCCGATATATCTAATATTACACAGCAAATAAGAAGATCTACCGACAATATGATTAGTCATTGCTATACTCCGAGTATAAAGAAAATTGATTGGATCTATTCTGCCTAGTCATTCTAGTGTCTCTGCAGCTGATGTTTTATGGCAACACACTCACGTATCAACCTTTTCGTGTTTCTGAGCCTTTGTCCGTTCATCGATCTTGGGTTGTGGTCGAACCATTTCGAAAACATGGTTTTTCGTTCAAAATTCATCGCTTGCTGCACAGTTTCATATGCATCTATTATACATCGGTGTATGGCGAATTCCTGTATTGAATATGTTGTCATTAAATGTTTGGAGTTTATCGGGATACATTTCAAGTAACACTTCTTCCGGAGACCGATCCAGGCGTCGTCAATATCTTCAGCGGAAATACGTGCAATGGTGAAGTGGTTTTTTGGCTGGAATTTTTAACAAATCCAATGATTACGAGGGAGTTAATATTTTCCATTGATTTAGAGCAAAAGAAAAAAGGTATTGGTTTTACTCGTGTGTGACGTCAACGGGATGCGGAATTGCGTGCGTTTTGGTTTCAAAAACTCCAGGTTGGAAGGGGGGGGGGCGTGAAACAGTTTTGTGCGGCTGAGATATATGGGTATAACGTTTCTGAGATGCGATCATACACTATTATAGCTTCCAGTACATTAGGGGCGTATAGCGTTTGTAACGCTCTGGAAATGGAAAAAACATTTCTAACGTTCTATGCGTCCGTCGAGTTTCTGACGAACACAACACGGATAAAGTTTGTAGAGTAATGGGCATAGGTAGTTTACATACCTCATCGACAGGAATGTGCCCCTTATGCACTTGCACCCCTTTAAGATTAATTAAACTATTCAAGATAACATATATGGAGACTTATAAGGAAATTTACTGCCATTTCCGAAATGCGCCACCGTGGATTTATCGCCAGAAAAATATGGGATTAAATAAAATGTCGAGTAAATCTCAAACCTGACGTGCGAAATTGGGTGTATAATTCTTCATACATCATAATCCAGCGTTAAGACTAAATGTAATCAAGTTGTAGAGGTACCGAGTTTACAACGCGAGAATTACTAAAAAAGAGATGCGTAATTATAGGAGATTTTTTTTTTCGTAGATAAGCATCGATCTCGGGTTTCTTTTTTGGCGTCAGTGACACGTTCTCGCGTGGTAAGGGTCTTGCGCAACCGAGAGAAATTCGAGCTCTTTTCAATAACGTGATGCATTATTTGCGTGTGATCCAGTCGACGCGATTGAATCGATTCGTAACGGATTGGTATACAATTGCAGAGTGCAGGAGGATAACGAACTTAAGGAGCTCGCTCGGCGGGTGTCGCGCGTGAGACATTGATAACAAGTTTCGTACTAAGATCGTCACAGGCGAGATTCTACTCGCAACAATAAGGCAAATTAATCGTGTCGACGCCTCAATCAATTTGGCAAGACTTAGGCAAAGCGATAGCTCGATATACCGTAACTATTTTAGTTTGGTGTCGCATGTATGCAGCGACGTCCCGCGGGGTTTTCCAGTCAAATGTTTAAAGCACTAATGACATCCGCAATAGACGTTTGGACTGCGCGCTTTCAGAGAGATTTTCTCTGGAGAATTTGATCCTAGTGCGTGAGACAGATGCTGCTCAGGGCCATGATGGTAATTATGCGAAAGCCAATAAAGCAGAGATCACCGATAAGCCGAGCCTAGCGAGACTAGTAGCTCGCGATTTTATAATTGCTGGCTCTAACGCCGTTAGAACGTGGTCACGTGAAAGAAAGAACGTCTACGTGTATATGTAATGCTGGCATCAACACGTGGTCCAAATCATTATTGGTACTTTACAAATCTAGCAGAAGTGTGCTGTTGGCATTTTTCACTTATTTATTTATTTATAGGCTGACTACCGAAGTAATCGTTGTGTAGGCCAGTTTGTATACTGGTTAGAGCGGAATTTGAACCAGGGACACCTGGATTTCAACGCTCTAAACACTACGCCAGCTGCCCCCCGTGATGTGGGTAACACGACGAACATATCAAACCAATTTCCTATGATAAAGGAACAGCACTATGGAACCCAATTAATAATTGTTCAGCGAACTATTTATTTTGGAGTCCAATTAATGTACATGTAATCCACCATTACTCCAGATGTTCTAGTTTTATTTAAAAAAACCACGATGGGTACCTTGCATTTTAGTTAGATTAAGGTTTCAAACACAAACACTTAGCCGTTCAGTTATTTACATATCTATTTACTTGATCGTTGCTAGTTACGGATATCCTTTTATATCGCTTGCATAATAAATTATAATGTCACTGTGTTTTAAAAGTTAACTAACACCGCTCTTTACAGAACGACGTCAGTCTTTTGTGGTCAGAACGAGACCAGTCATAACACGTATATATTTTGTCTACGTGTTTATATACTCTACTTAATGAAATATACACAAGGCTCGCTGTTTCGAGCCAGTTCAGGTATTACGATTGGCCTCTTTCCATCTAATTGATTATCTATTTTCCTATCTGTACCTTGTTATGAAAATGGTTTACCCAATGATCTAAAGTCTGGTATAAAAGTCTTTCTTTCATTCCCTGTTTGGTCCTTGTTTAAAGCGTTCAAACCTCGTTATTCTAACGCTGCCAATGCCGCGAGTCTTTTGTCAGTAACCTATTCTAGTGACCTTATCATAACTTCAACGGGAATTTCACCATTTCACGGTATTCACATTGTTTTTAAAGACGAGTAGCCATCGTTGAATTGCGTATAACAGAAGGAGAGATGACTCGTAATGAATAGATCGAACCTCTATTTACTATAACCTCGATTTTCATCGTTAGAAATCTGGTCAATACGCGGAAAAGCCCGAGTCAGCGGACTGATAGTCGATCGCGGGTCATGAATGCATGCCAGCGGCGCCCTATATCTCATTACTCGTTGTTTGATGGATTGCTGATATTCATTCGCTAATAATTTTCGCGCATTGACAATTCCGATGGTAACTTTGTATCATTGTGGTCTGGACGTATGCGGAACATGTCCTATAAATAACAGTGTTCAGTTTCGACAATGGCAGTAACGGATGCATTGTTACCTAAAAACTATCGTTTGATAATTCTAATGGTGTCTAATTTTTCTGGGGACTACCGAAGTAATCGTTGTGCAGGCCATAGGCTAGCCTATGTGGTTAACACGACAATTTGATTAGCCTCTCTTGTAAGAGGTGCGGGAAAACACCTAATGTGAAAAACCCACCTAGTCTGGGCAGAAAATTTCCCTTTTTCCATTCACGCCACTGGTTCCAGATGTCTACATACGAGCTACATACGTCACACACTCCGCTAAGTCTATGGACAGTAACGGATGCATTGTTACCTAAAAACTATCGTTTGATAATTCTAAAGGTGTCTAATTTTGCTGGGGGACTACCGAAGTAATCGTTGTGTAGGCCAATTCCATTAATGACCCTTTACAAAGCTAGCCTATGTGGTTAACACATTACAAGGAAGTTGCAACAACCTCATGCAAACATGAAAATACTAATACGAAGAATTAGCAAATATTTTTACATTGTCAATATAGGCCATTTTACCCCCAATGCTCTGGCAGAATTATTCTCGTGAAAGATGTCTTTCACAAACCTGCTTCCAGAAAGAGGTCATGCATGTTTCACATAATCCTGTTTCACCCACCCCATACTAATTATACAAAAAAGTACTGTTTCACTCACGAATTATTGGTGTCTTAAGTAAACAAGAATTTTGTCCTGTTTCACATACCGCGGTACAACAAAGGAATAAATGATTGGGGTATTATCAAGCCTTTACTGATGGCCTTATCGCCTATGAACAACAACATCCGAGTTCCTCATATCCTGTACCGAATTAATTTATATTCATTTACATTTACATATATATCTAATAAATAATATTCAGTATATTAATAGTAAACACATGTATTAATATTATAATAGTCTAGATAAGAACAGTAATATTTAATAGTGAAGTAAAAAAGTACCACAATTATTGTCAAGCACCAATATTATACTATAATAATATGTTACTTGAAGCGAATTATAAAACCACAATTTTTAAAAAGGGTTTTAAGTCAATGTTCTTTATTTTATAGTCACCGCAATGAACAATCATGAATGGTCTGTTAGTCTGTAGTATGTGCCTCTGTAGCCAGTATATTATGATAAGGGATTAGTACTCTGATAATAACCGTTTGGGTGAAACAGTACAAAAAGTTGTTTTCTTAATGCGGTAGGTGAAACAGGAAGATCCCAAGCAAGACTGCCGACAGCCATGATACAACTAAGTAATTCCAAATCCCTTTATAGAAATCACTTTAATAAAGTATAAATTAATGAATGAATGAATGGATGGATGGATGAAGAAAGAATGGGTCCGTGGATGCGGAGATAAAGGGTGGGTGGATAGACGGATGGGTGTGTGAATAAGTTAAAAGTGAGACAAATAGAGGGCGCATGCGTGAATCCGTGAATGAGTGGAGAGACTCTTGTGTGAATGAACAAATGAACGAATGGACAGATAAACGAATAACAAATATATTAATATACGTGAATAGAATAAATTTCCTAAGAACAAACAAACGACAATATGAACAACGGTGAGGACAAATAAACAAGAAAAAATAAACGTTGTAATAAAATCTTTATGTTTCGTACTCGCGGGCCGCGAAAAACCGAAGCGACTTCTATACTGTGCACGCGAGAATAGATGCATATATCATCGTAAACTACCGTGTTTGACACTGAGCGTGTCTCTGGCCCGTGTCTCCAAGAATCTACAAGCTTACATCTGTTAGTTTTGCGCGATCCAGACGTCACCGTATAATTATCCTAGTGTATAGAACAACGGGCAATGTAATTATACACGACGGAAACACGTGGGACTTCGGTGGCTGGCGTCGCTTTATCAGAGCGGTCAACCGAACGCAGCATTAACCGATGTGGAAAACAGGGAACGCCAGCAGCTCGTATCAGCGTATGCTGGTGTACCAAAAACTCGCGCGCGATGTACAGTATACAAAAATAAAGCGTTAGGTCTACGAATAGATATCGACAGTGCACCCTCGCGGTAATGTATTAACTGGCACTGGAACATTTCCAGGAATCCAGGCATGCATCCTAGCAGACTGCGAATACCGTTGTAATTCGGCGTTAAGTAATCAATTCCCACCATTTGCTGGCCGACAAGACAACTTATATAAGTATTGTATACATGTTGAACGATTAACACGTACTCCACGTTGCATATCAGCGATATTCTTCGAATACACAAGCGTTTATTTCGCGGCGTGCAAAGATTGATGCAGAGATACTGCGTGATGCTACAACATACAAGTTTTTATGTACTCCGCTTAGTTCAGTGTAGCGTTTATAATATCTACAATTTATTATATATACACATCTGGCAGAAACATTATGAGATGTTATTTTCAGACGTGCTCTTCATAACGTTGCGGTGTTTTGGTACACCTTTGTGGTAAATGCCAACTTTTTTATCAAACCATTCGGACGATTGATATTCTGGAATGTAACACAGAATTTCAAAAAACTTAAAATTTCAACGATATATAAATTATATGTATAAAACATCATTTTCGTTTCGTCAATGTTCATCGAAATTCTCTAGATCAAGCCAAGATTTCCGGGACAAGACATCACTTAAATTTTATAGCAGAGATATACTCAAGAAGGTTTTGCTTTCAGTCGGGCAAGAATTCTAATCGACAAATGATCCATTAGGTGCTTTACCTACATTTTTCGTTGATGTGTTTATTCTGTTTGAAATATTGTCCTCCTATGTGACTCGTGTCGCACCGCATATATATAGGTCAAGTTATTACGTATTTAGAGTAGAAAATGGGACGCACCTAAGCTCTTATACACATCTGTTTGTGAGTTCTACGTTCTCCATCAAAGTCGCCCCCTTCGATGAAATTACAGCCAGTGCGCTCTCCATTCTACAGAGACAACTAGTGGTTAAACCGTAATTAGGCGGCCAGTTTGACGTTGTATCCACTAATGCAGAAAACAGAATAACTATGGATACATCTGTGATCCATGTTGTATACCTAATCCCAACGGGTCCGATCGCAACCTCGCCGAGCGACGTATGCCCAGCCAGTAAGCAGAGGTCGTACTTGTGCTATCGAACTGTCTTTTCTCTCTTGGCGCTAAATTTCTATGCACAATCAATAGTGAGGGCTCCAGCGAATCGCAGCGAACCGCGCGGGTGTCGGTCGGTTATTCAGTATCCCCACGTCGCCCGTCGATACCACTGGCTGCAGTTCGTTTTCATGCGCTCGCAGCGTTAATAGCGTTTATTACATTGTCTTCCTGTATGAATTAATATGTCAACATTGTTACTTAACCCGGAAACGATAGCGTGGCGTGACTATAACTAAGGTGTTTCATTTAGTTAATATATTTAGTGCTATACACTGCGAGACGTTGGGACTTCCAACTTTCCGGAATACTTTTCCGTACGTCTAAAATAAACTAGCGTGGCAATCACTAGCATCCTCCGCATAAAATGCCGTTAGGAATGACAAAAATTTCTTACATTGTGATAGGTAAACTATAATCTTCAGCTTCTGTATGTTTTTACGAGTCATAATATAATCAACATTTTAATATCATTCACCAGGTTAAATTCGAATTTACCTAGTCTGGTAAGTGTATAGCACATCAAACAAACGTGAAATGTGACTGTATCAAATTTTACTTTTCATGCACGATTTTATCATAATAGGTATATGGTAATATGCATAGAGATACCGTAATTATTTACAATACGAAAAACTAATTTCTGATCTTTTGTGTAGGAACCAGCGCGTGGGGTCTTGTTCTGCTCGCCAGATTACGTTGTCTTCCTGTTATAGCTGACTGTTAAGACGTCATATTGCTGTTGATTTCCTTGTACGTGTTGAATTAACTTCATTTGGTCTCCCTTATTCTGCGGTAAGAAACTATTTTTGTTATTTCAGTCGCAGAATAGCGGAATTTGTATTGCCTTTTTTCTTCTATGTACCAGATAGCGTTAAATGTTATTCGGTAACGAACTGCTTTCAATAATAGAAATATCCTTTAAAACTCCGACAATAAACTACCTAGGAGATTCCGTTTATTTCGCTACTCATATCGTCCGCCAATTATTCGCTATCAGAAGCTATTATCTGAACAGGTGTGATTAATAAACGAGCTCTGGACTCTCTATACGTATGAAAGACTTCTCCAAGTCGTGGCTTTTATTTACTCGTACGTCGCGTACCTCCATCATTCACGCGACCGTGGATGTAGCGCGGTTTCATCAAATGATCTATTAAACTGACTATAACGACATTATTATCTCACCTTACTGCTACCCGGAGACAGCATTTACGTTCTGCGTGGTAGATCAGCGTGAAATCACATGACATAAACGCTATTTTTTCGTAAATCCATTTCCAAAGAGCGTCATTAGAAAGTAATCATTTCGAAGGATATTATTTTGTAGAATTCCGTTACTGTGTTGATCTTTAAAGAATTACTTTATTCTGTGGCGTGATATATAGTGTTTTCGGTTTCTTGTTTTGCCACTCGCAAAATTATCGAATCATTTTCTGACGCTACTAATTGATAGGGAGATATGGCGGAAGTGGTGGATTTAAACGTGGGAGGTGTGATGTATTCGACGACTTTGGAAACATTGACTAAAGCTGGCGAGTCTTTGCTGGCAGAGATGTTCTCGCCACACGAAAGGTCTCGGATGGTCAAAGACAGCAAGGGACGTTACTTCATCGACAGAGACGGCGTACTCTTTCGTTACATTCTCGACTTTCTCAGAAACTCGGAGATGATTTTACCGGAAAATTTTCAAGAGATGTCTCGCCTGCAGCAAGAAGCGACCTACTTTAGGCTGACAAAATTGTGTCAGTTAATTCTTGATCAGTCGCCGAATTCATTGGTACGGCAAATGAACTGCGATAGCGGAACCTTGCCTGGATTTATTACGATCGGTTATCGAGGAACTTTCGCATTCGGTCGCGACGGGCTTGCCGACGTGCAATTTCGAAAACTCGCTAGGATTATAGTGTGCGGTCGCGTGAATTTGTGCCGAGAGGTGTTTAAGGAGACTTTAAATGAAAGCCGCGATCCAGACCGCGGAGCGTCTGATCGCTACACTGCGCGATATTTTCTCAAGCACGCGTTTTTAGAACAAGCATTCGACATGCTTGCCGAAGCCGGCTTCAAACTCGTAAGCTCGTGCGGCTCAGGGACGAACAACGCCGGCGAGCAAAAACCTGGAACTGACGTGGAAGAAGTGAGGTGGCGTCATTATAATGAATTCGTATTCGAGCGGCAGTAGTGGCATTATAAGACTTGAATTATTAAAAATCGCCATCAGGAAACGCGTTCCATTGGCGCGCTACCCACTCCAGCGAGGCCTTAATTACAATCGGGAAGCACTGTTTCTCGGCAGATGACTAATGGCCGGAGTGATTCCGCAGACGGGGCGCTCTTGTAGCGCGAAGTGGTCGTTCATCACAGACTCGGCGTTGACGCGTCCCGCATATAATTCGAACCGAACGGGAATGTCTCGTTGCGGATTTTAGTCAAGACTTGGTAACACGTTCCCGATTGCTTCGACTCCTAGCGGCGATGACGGCGGTATGCACTAGAGATAATCATTTGGGCTGTATGTTGGTGCTCGGCTAATTATTCGAATTAACCTCGGACGTTGGTCACGCGTTGTTGATGGCTAGCTGAACGCCGATCATGACGGCGGTGTAGAGAAGCTTAATTAGACGAGACCATGTCACGTCGTTCATATAAACCCACATCTTAGTTGCGTCACAGGACTGACTACTTCCTGAATCGATGGCATGGCAACGACTCGACCACGCAAGCATGCGAGATCGTGTACAGACCAGCACAATTGGGTTCATCTAATGCGGAAATCCCAGAAATAGCGTCTGCATGACATTATTCCCATCCACACTCTGATCGACGTCGAAAAATAGTAGAGGATCAAGAGCCATCTTTTATTTACGAATGACGATTAACGTTGTTAGTTATTCGAAGTGTCGAGTGATTTGGTAATTACTGAATCATAAATGGAATCGTCTCACAATCTCCAATTAAATTAAATATAGCACGTTGTTTTTTCTATAGTTGTTACAGTATAGCTCTGATATCTGGACTTAAAAGGACCAGCATAAGTCGTTGATTGCAATGCCATAATTATGTTTTTCCGCGTAAGAGAAGGTTGGAACCGTGAAACAGGGTACGTTCAGGCAACAACTTCTGAGTATCGTAAAAGTATATATCTCGCTCAAGCACTGGACTTTTTCGTTTTTCATACTATCCTATCTATGGATTTTTCAAATGGACTATTGTTATCTTTTCATGTATTATACGTCTAAATCGAATCTTGAATTGTGCGTGTATGTCTACATGATGATCTCTGGTAATAAAGTAGTATAATATCGACAGAACCGAAAGAGGTTCGGCTGCATCGATCCAATCAATAACCGAGTTAATTAAGTAGGTCGTAATAATTCCGATTGACTGGTGCCTTGGCCTAGTTTTTTCCTGCGCTGACAGCGTCGGCGTAGTTCAAAATAATCTGAGTCTGGCCACTGTACGTGGATGGGTGATCATACGTAGACCGCCAGCGACTATACTCCTAGGTCAATTCAGCCTCGTCGTGCCTCCGTGGGTTGATCAAATGAGAACTGAGAATAGCCGGGAATGTTAACTAAAACACCCCGCGATGCCTCGGTTCCCGTGTCTGAGGTCTCGTGGTGTCTGGTCGATGAAACTGAGATCAGCAACGCTCGTCGCCCGCGGAAAGATGTCAAATTCTGCGCACCTTGAACCCAATAAAGTAAACTGTGTCAATCCCACGAGTAAGTCGCGTATAAACCGATTAAATATGCCACAATTATCCTTACACCGATCTTGATGAAAAGTTCCATTGATCAATAGACTTACTTGTATAGATGTTGATTAAGTAGCCTGTATTGAAAACCATAAAGGGAGATATAAATTAGACTGCGTGAATTCGAATAAATAAACTTCCACGTAGGTATAAAGAGAGTAGATTGTCTAACTCCTAACCCAGATCCAAATACCAACTGTCTCAGAAGTACCTCATTTTGACCGCGCATTTCAGGTAAGATCCCTGATCCATATTTGCATCTTATATATGAGTAACGAGTGACGGGTCTTAACTTAAAAAGGAAAATAATAAAAATAGCATTGAAATAAAGTTAAAGTAACAACAGATCTACCGAGGTAACCTGAAAAAAAAACTGTACCATTTTTTACCCGGCCTATTTTTGACCTTGATCAGGTCATCGCGTACCGTTTATGTAAATAAATTGCATAATCACTTATTTAGGTGCAGCGATTTACGCGATTTTGTAACAGTTTTACACTTCAGAAATGTGCGATTACATATCTATTTAAATTCTTGAGTTGAAACTTAAATGTTTTATGTCAAAACCGGCACAGTGTACTTTTGCGTGACTTGGAAAATGTATGGTAAGTTATTTTTAAAGGTAACTTTATCATTTTAGTTTCATTTTGAATGTAAAATCAGCCACATTGCAATCAAATATTATATGCAAATATAGCTGTGGGTGGTTATATAAGATAGGCGGTCAAAATTGGATAATTTTTGAGGCCTTTGGAATAATGCTTTTTGCTGCGTGGAACCTAAAGCATTTGCCTGCATTGAGATTTGTATCGTTAATATACCTGCACTGATGCACTTATTGTAGTCTGTACAATACAGACCAATATTGTAGTCTGTATTGTTCATTGCTAAGTGGGCATCTTATGCAGAATGCCATAGTGGCCGTAATAACATTAGCAACGTATAGCAAAATTGTTCGTTCATATTGCAATAGTTGATTTCAATGACCCGTTTATGACCGCCCTTTTAGACGAATAGAACAGTTTTTATATGTAAATTAGAGTATGGCTTATTTGTTCCAACAGCGTGACCGACATATATTCCCATTGTTTTCATGTTAGTAAAACTAACATTTTAGTGCAACCTTTCTATGTCGTCCACAAACCTTTTCATAAGACGAGTCCGTGCCCTTGAATAGGTTTAAACGCACCTCCGAAACATGTGTCTGGATTTCCGGTACCTATCAGGAGAGGTTTTTCTCCTCGATATTTTCGCGGTGGACGAGATAGCGTAACTGTAGACTTCATTATCGACGACTTGTCCCGCAAACGTCGCCCGATTCCAACGCGTCTAATACGTTATTTACAATGACTTATTAAAACAATGTTCCTCGTGTTAATTTGGCGTTCTCTAACAGTTTCAACCAACCGGTAACAATTTGCCTAACAGTGTCCTGGTCGCCGTGCAACGATCAAGTGAAGTATGGATAAGTACGGTCCTAGTAGCTCGTAGTTTAATTATCCGCGAGAAGAAATATTCCCAGCATGACCATGTAAAATGACATGAATATATGCGTTACTACAGTGTATGACGAATATATATGTACGAGGTATATAATATGTAAGCGAGGGCGCTGACATAGTGGCCCGACAACAACATATTATTTACAGTATTATGCGTTAAATGTATAATAACACAATATAATTCCGTACAAATCACATCCGTTTTTGTCACCTGGAGTTACCATAAGCAAACGAATTTAACCCAGACGATGAATAGACTTATGAAAGGGACGTCAGTTTGAGACTGAACTAATTACCGTTTTAGCATCAACATTATTATCAGAATACGGCTTTTTAAATCCTACTGACTGGGATTATTTACAAAGCTCGCGAACCGATTGTATAAACGGCTTCAAATGTTAAAAGCGGCATAGGATATGTGTCTAGTTTACTAGCACGATGTATTTTTATTTCATAAAATTTATTGGCATTTTTCAAAAAGCCAACTGTGCTTAGCTGGACGAACGGATTGGGCTCGTTATTTGATTGTGGCAGCGAGAACACCGGGGTGAAAATTGACGAATCAGTACACATAATTAACCGCAATTCACACAAGCAACAGTTTCCACCCGCCTACAGACGGCCTACATATGACGCACACAACTGTTTATATGTCATAGTGAATGATTATTTACAATGAGCTGACGATATCACGGAGAGGTGAGCGCCTAGAGTTCATCCAGATAGAGTACAAAAGCCAGCAAAGTCAGAGGGAAGAAGACGATCACACGACCACAAGAGCTACCTATACTGCCATAGGCAGATGTGTTCGAAGCCGCTTTTTGCCAAAAAATGCCACGTGTAGAATATTGGCCAGACCGGGGATAACACTCGGGCCTTCTGGATTAAATTCCAAAGATCGCCAAATATATCTCCTGAGCTTGCTAGCGACGTCTCCATATAATTGACAAGAAACTATCGACGTTACACAGTGTCGAAGGTCGTTTATTCTCTACGTCGAAATGATGATATTGAACTCCCTGATTAGACGATGTTGATCCTTCAACACACACCCGCAGGCGCACACACGCACGCACACACACGTAGCTTATGCATAACACTATAAAAGAAAATTGGAATCCGATTCATCGGAATCACTCTATCGATTGAATGAGGTCTCTTTTCGGCATGTAGCCCAGCTCTCCTAAACTAGACTGTATGGAAAGAAATGCACAGAAAAAACCTATACCTCTGATGGGACCAGAGGTATAGGTTTCTTCTGTGCATTTCGTTCCATCTATTTATCGAACGACATTGGCTACCCTAATTTACGATTAAACTAGACTGTAGTAATTGTCCGAACGCTGCTATTGATAAATCACTCAAATATAGAAAGATTTATTTATTTGATGAAACGCGTTATACTAATAATCATAATAATAAAGCTTTATTTAGAGTTCCTAATTATCCCTTGGTCAATAATGACAAGATGATGTCGACGACACTTTACGATGTTAGGACGTAAAAACATGAACTAAGGTCTAGTGGTGGTTTTAAACTTGTATAAACTTGTACAATATACACATACTTACGGTGATGACTTTGAATCATGAAGAATTAAATGTAAATATGTAACACAATGTGAACTAAAAACACGGATAAGAACTGTAAGAACAGTGCAGCAAGTCTATGTGTAAACACGAGTGAAGAGGAGAGTTTTGAGTTTGGATTTGAAGATTTTAAGTTAGCAACAACTATGTTTTTATTTATTAATCGTGATCGGTTGTTGCAGAAGCCTAACCATAGAATCCTTTTAAAAGATAGTCAAATGTTAACTGTCAGATTGTAAAGAGATTTTTGTTGTTATATATGTATTCAAATCAATTATAGGTACGCGTAGAACGTTTTAATGTAGTTTTCAAAATTTTATTTATGAAAAAGTAATTATAACATTTTAAGCACAAAAAGTGACATCTCTGTTATCGTTGAGGCTCAACACCCCTACCTCCAAACGACCAGTTTCATGTTCCACCAACTGAGCTACAAAGGCCGCCTTTCCCGGAATTTTGAAATTTACGACGCTTAGTACATACGCACTATTGTACATAAATGTAATGTATCTTTCAATGTAGCGATATCGTCATACGGAAACCACTCCCTGTGATGCAGCAGCGCCTTTCGCTTTCGGAGTTATTGTCGCAGCACTTGAGGAGACCATGTATCGATAACAACGCCGTAATATCCCTGGGGGATCAAAACCAGGTCAATTACTTACAATGCTGAAGATGACTTATAATAATTACTTTTTATTTAAAACATTCTAATAATCGGGCGACATCTCAATAGCTGGTGTTACGAACTAGCCTTTCGAACATCGGTCGCTACTCAGAGGGAGTGTAGTGGGACGTGAGGACGTGAGGAAGGGGGTGAAACGCGGTTTGAAGAAATCCTAGCAGCAACAAAACAGCCAAAAAACCGTATAACACGGTGTTGATCAAAAGTTTGAATGAATAACACGAATATGTAAGTCATTTATTGAATTATATGAGCGTCTGTCGATTGCCTATCGTTGGACGTCTCTACCAAAATTTACCGAAATTGTTTCACGATATCTATTGGGCATGGCGTAGAGAAATCTTTTCACGATTTCATATCACACGAGTCAAGACACCCTCCATCACCATCAAATTGTAAAGTGTGTTTGACAGCCGGGCATAAATTTACTTTAATCAATGTGCCTCACTTCATATTGACCGGGAAAAAGCCGGATATGTAAGTAGTTTCATTAAACAATTTTTCATCGACTTTGCCTTCTTTTGTCAAGATTGTCCAATAAGCATATAACACATACATAGACCGAAACTCTCCTGCCCATTCACACACATTTGCGTTAGATGCGATGTTAAAACGTGCGAGAATACTACTCCCATATGAATTCATGACGTATATCTACCGCGGTTTTTAGTGCTGCAAACGTACCCTAATGTAGTTGGACCTAACCGGATCTTATTATATGCGAATCCCATCATCAAAGTTCTCGTAGATAATGATGCATGGCACGGTAATGTAATTAATGTGTGACGTCACTAGAAACGCTACACATCGTCAGCTGTTCCATTGTCCGGGACAACGGTACTTTGTTAGAATGCAATCGGTACATCCTGCGCGTTTCTGAGTTGTCCGGGAGAGCAGCCAGGCAGCCATACGGTGGTGGAATGTAAACAGCGTTTCGCAGGAGGATAGAGTGGCCTCGATAGTGACGAAGAATAACTAAAGTTAGAAGATAGAACGGATTTTATACGATTTATTTGGAGCTCCCGACGACAAAGTCGTGATCTCTTAAATTAAGAATCGTTGGATCATTTACAGGAAACACGTGTAAACGATCTCTTTCCTTGAACCGCGAAATATAGTCTGCCTGATCAATACTGATGGATCATCTTCAAATTGCGTAACTGGATTGATTTGAGCTATTTACAGTGTATCACGACAGAACTATGAACTGGTTCTCGAACGCATTAATGTCCGTTCTTCGCTCTTTCCCAGATGCCAGCAATGTCGAACGATCTAAAATCACTGATTTTAGAGGAAAAGGTAAAGAATATGTGGAAATGCGCATGCTTACAAACCAGACAAGGAAAGTTTCGAATCCTAAACAGTGGCAATTGTGTTCTCTTTCTTGCATCTTATGCAGGTATTTCTTGCATCTTACGCAGTATTTGACCTCTCGCTCGCTGTAATTGGCTCAGATATTCGTAGATTAGATATTAGTAGAATGAGGTGTTAAAAATCATAAAAAATACCTGTAGAAAAACGTGCCAATAAATACCGGGACATTCAAAATATGAATAGGTTTCTGGCGTGTGTTATAGAGCCAAGATATGAGTATTTATTTTTATTTATTTATTTAGTTATAGGCTGACAACCGAAGTAATCGTTGTGAAGGCCAATTTCATTTATGACCCTTTACAAAGCTAGCCTATGTGGTTAACACGACAATTTGATTAGCCCCTCTTATAACGGGTGGGGGAAAACACCTAATGTGAAAAACCCACCGGGTCTGGGCAGACAATTGACCTTTTTCCATTCA
>WURV02153458.1:0-36070 GCA_011762755.2 Epimenia babai
GGGTGGCCAGCTGCCGTTGAATGCGGTGAAGGGTCTGCTCTTCTCGTGTCATAGGTTTCTCCTGTGAGGACCGATAGCTCTAATAAGGCTATCGGTAGTCTAGCACAAAAAAAGCGCTGAGCAAGCGCCTATTCAAACAACTCCGCCGCTTAGCTTAACAGTTATGGGCTCCAAGGGGCTTGCGGCTTCCAGCCTGATACAAGCGAATCCACTTGCCCACGGTGAGCGTATGGACGCCCATCAGCTCGGCAATCTTCCGACAAGGAAGGTGCCGTTTCCACCTTCGGACCGCCTGCTTGCGTGTTTCTTCCTGGGCTGCCGCAGGAAGGGTACGTACGTCTTCGTTCATTGCCGGAGTATAGCATCGTTATTTAATTGCCGGGTTAATAGCTTCTCGCCTTTGCATTCTTACATTTTTCTTTCAACATTATTCTTAAGTCTTCGCCGTCTTTAGCCGAGAACCATGGAAAAACAGAGGGAGTTTCTTTATGTTTCTACGATTACTTGGAATTATGATAGTCTTCTCGGTATGGGGTTGTGAATCACTATCTCTCAATCATCGCACTTCTGATACGACTCAATCGAATCAACCAAAGCATACACTGAAAAAAGTACAGTCTTTAGAATCTTCTACATTAGCAGAACGTATGATGATCCCAGAAGAGGCAGATGTGGGAGGCTCAAATGTACTTCCTCCTCAAGTTGAGCCATTTCCAACAGTTTATTTTCCTTTTAATAGTTGGGAAATTACACCTGAGTTGCAGGAACGTTTAAAGGCAACAGCCAAGTGGATGACCCATTTTTCAACTTATGGGCTGACGATTGAGGGACATGCGGATATTCGAGGAAGTGAAAGTTATAATATGATACTAGGCGTGAAACGAGCAAAAGCTGTGAAAGATTACCTGGCGAATTTGGGAATTCCACGTACGCGATTGGATATTGTTTCATATGGGAACACGTTAGTACTCTGTGATATTGACGATGATCGTCGTTGCCACCAGTTTAATCGACGCGCCGACTTATTGTTGGAATAAACTTCCCTAACTCCACAAATTGCACTAACCCTGTATTCTGATTGTTGATTCAAAACCCGTAAGGGGCACGAAGTAAATCTCTGGAGGGGTTTTTCTCACAACCACTCCAAGCGACTCTCTCTGTTACCGGCTTTTCATTCCGATTCTCTCTATACTTTTGAATCAAACTGATTGCCGTTTTGATGAGATGCATTTCGTCGTTGCGCGTCTTCCATCGGGATCGTTCTCTGTTTTCTTCCCATAACAATTCCTTGAGCATCGTTACGTCTCAATTAGCCAGAGAAGAGTCTCAAAGATCTCAAACTCACGAGACAGAGTCTGGAGAATATTGACAAGGCTCCAGGGTTAATGGTATTTGCAAGAGACTTGCAATAACGGATTTGATTGAATTTGTTTCTAGTTCATCTTCAGAAGGTCTTGCTCATGTTGGAGCCTACGATTAGTCAAGGGTTGCGGGCGAGGGGGCGGCGGATGACTCGTACCCGAAAAGCGGTATTGGTCCTTTTAGAGCGGACTCATCAGCCGTTGAGTGCTTCTGAAATTTTTGCGCAATTACAAGAAAACCATGTTGCGATTGATCTCGTCACGGTATACCGAACGGTGAATGTGTTGAAAGAGCTAGGACTTGTGGTTCAATTGGACCTTTATCAAGAAGGCCAATCTCGGTATGAGTTGAAAGAAGGGCGGAAGCATCATCATCATATTCGATGTCAGATTTGTGGGCGAATCGTGGATTTGCTCTTGTGCCCGTTAAAGAAACTGACCAAGTTGATTGAAGAACGCACGCAGTTTGTCGTGGATGATCATACTTTAGAATTCACGGGGTTCTGTCCTAAATGTCAATAATCGTAAGAAAGTCAGAGAATGAGTACCTTTGGCCTCAAACTTTCTAAAGCAGGATCTATTGCCTCTCTCGTTTGTGCCGTGCATTGTGCGGTGACCCCTTTGGCCTTGCTGGCCCTGCCTGTTCTTGCTGTTCATTCTTGGGATGGCTTGGACGGCGTGTTGGGAGCGTTTTGGGCCGAAACGACGGAATGGGTCTTTTTGACCGTTATTGCACTGTTGGCGGGGTTTGGCTTATTAGCCACATATCCTCGACATCGGGATATTCGCCCAACAGTACTGACTGTTTTAGGGATTATGGTCTTGACGATTTCCCACGTTTGGGTAGAGGCGGGTAGTGGAAAGGAAATTGGTCTTGATGTCCTTGGAGCTTCCTTAATAGCATGGGCTGGTTTTTGGAATCGACGACTTTGCCATTATCTTGGTTGTCATACTCATGAACATGTTCATGAACCTGTTTCTCCTAAGATTGAAGCTATTCCCGATCTCTCTTCTCATCCGTAGTTTTGCTCTTCGGAATTCTCATAAAACCTAACCCATCGCTCTACCAAAACACTGTCTGTGTGGTCATTATCCCGACACGGTGGTTTGGTTCGCCGATTTGTCCAAGGTTTCTGCCAATTCATCGAGGAGATGTTCGGTTTCTTCCCACCCGATGCAGGAATCGGTAATCGAGACTCCCCATTCCAGGGATTTGCCTGCTTCCCATTTCTGATTGCCAGACTTGAGGTTGCTTTCGATCAAAAGACCCATAATGGCTGTTTGTCCTTCAGTGAATTGATTTACGACTGAGCGGGCGACAGGAATCTGGCGAGTGTGGTCTTTTTCAGAATTGCCATGAGAACAATCGACCATGATCGGACGGTGAATATCTTCTTTGGCGACACAGCGAACGGCTTCGCATATGTCTCCTGGGTTGTAATTGACGCGGCCGCCTCCACCGCGAAGAACGAGATGGCGATCAGGGTTTCCATTGGTCTTGATGATGGAAGTGAGGCCTTCCGCGTTAATTCCTATAAAACTCTGAGGATGACGTGCGGCAATCATAGCGTTGAGGGCACCTTGAAGTCCCCCATCAGTCCCATTCTTTAACCCTACGGGCATAGAGAGGCCGCTGGCCATTTCTCGATGTGTTTGGCTTTCAGTCGTGCGTGCACCAATCGCGGACCAGCTAATTAAATCTGAAATATATTGAGGAGTGACGGGATCAAGAAATTCAGTCGCACAAGGCATCCCTAAATGATTAATTTTTAGTAAAATGGAACGAGCCAATTCGAACCCTGCGCCGATATCACAGGAGCCATCCAGCGTTGGGTCGTTGATGAGGCCTTTCCAGCCGACCGTGGTACGGGGTTTTTCAAAATATGTTCGTGATATGACGAGAAGGTGATCACGGACGCGATCGGCTACCTGTTTAAGCCGTTCGGCATAGTGGATGGCGGCTTCAGGATCATGAATAGAACATGGACCGATGATGACAATGAGACGATGGGTATCGTGTCCATGAAGAATACCTCGGATGGCTTGTCGTGCTTGTAGCACCATATGACCTGTTTCTTGGGGTAAAGGGAGCTTTTCCTGCATGTGTTTAGGGGCAGGAAGTGGAGCGATGTCAATGATGTTTTGGTTACTAATACGCTCGGCCATGAGACACATCCTCGGTAAAGATGAAAGCGAATGACTCGAAAGAGAATAAAAAAAATAAGGGAATTGTAAGGTATTCTAATCACAAGTCTGACTCTCAGGCAACTGGTGTTTGCTTCTCGTGCCCTGTTTACAAGACAAGTTCGGGGGTATCGTTCTGTTTCTCACGGAAACGAGTGAATGAGTCTTAGGCTGGTCAGTTTGGGGAGGAGTCATACTGATTGAGAATGCAGCGAGACAATCGCAAGTTTTTCAGGAGAGAATGGTGGTGATCTCACCGTCAGCCAAGGCAAACGAGGGTCTTAGGCTGTGGTATTGATGAGTTTGGCTTGTTGGGAGGTATACCACTGAAGAACATCTTGTTTGGCAATATCGTGATCGGAGTCAAAATTGAATTTGATCCCGATTATGAGTTCTTTGGTGGGATGCACCCATTCGATGGATCCGTGAAATTTGGAATGGTGATTGAAGCCGGGCAACCGACAACTGAGATAAAGATGTAAGGCCGAAACTTTTGGCCAGGCTGAAGGATCAATACTGAACTGACACCCGGTTGGTGACAAGTCACTCAATTGTACAGGAAGAACAGCAAGGATATGTCCAACCTGGCTAAGAGGACGAACGACTCCTGGAAGATCTACGGTCAAACGGGGAAAGGAGCGGGGAGTTTGACGTATGAAGTTTAAAGGAGCTTCTAAGCGAATGGCCTGAGGCAATGTGAGGAATTCTTGAATCACTGTTTCAAATTCATGAATTTCTCCGTCAAGATATGAACGACCCTTGCATGGTAACCCTATGGTCAATGGTTCAAGAGGTTGATCATTCGGGATGGCACAGAGAAGTGAATTGTCGGATCCTAACCCTAGGAGGGATGATCGGATTAACAAATCTTCTGGATCGGAGTAAATGGTTAACCAAAGAACATTTGAGATCATGGCGCGGTATTGAGAGGTCGTACTCATCATTTCTTTTTCAGTTATCGTCTTTCATGATAAAAGGCAAAAAATCTTGAGACAAGATTGCGAGCAAGGAATGAGCAGGAATATGAAAAAAAATGCGGCAACTTAATCAAAATTCTCAGATAAAAGAATCATAAGGAAGGTGACATGATCGAGGAAATTTTTTACATGGGAAGGTTAGAAAAACGAGAGTAGCGAGGTGTGGCAAGCATAGATCGTGAAGTGTTTGATGCTTTGAAAGGGTTGTTACGGTCGAGAAGATGAGGAGTCTGACGGCTGGTTCGAAATTTCCTGGATCAATTTGTCAGCAAGAGCTTTGGAGGAAACAGAGTAGCTGCCTTTTTCTAGAGCGAGTCGAATCTGAGTGATGCGTTCTTGCCGAACATCTGGCAGGTTGGTCATGACCTTGATATGGTGATTGATTTCTTGTCCGGCCTGGGAAATGGAAACAGATTCTGATTGTTGAAGGGGTACCGAAGATTTGTTGGTGTTCTTGGTATTGGCGGAAACTTGGAACGTCTCCTTCGGTGATGGCGATGGAGTTGAGTGAGATGGTATTGAAGAAAGAGGTGGCATGAGCCGTACCGTCTATGCTTATGGAGCCTTGAGTGGAATGATAGAAAATTTTAAAGAAAGAATCAAATAAGACAAACGAGGCATTCATATGGAGTCTATCGTATCGGCGCGGATTGCCCGTCTTCAGGTTATCGATCCTGGGGAGATTCGACGAGTACAACTCGTACTGCCGGATACTGTTGATATTGGGGGAAAGCTTTTTCCGCTTTGTGACTCCATGCGACCGGGAACAGCTTTTTTGGCCAAGCCCTGGGGGCGTCGGACAGACAAGTATCGGCGGCGAATGTATACACGGTCGAATTCTTCCAGTACTGAACCGGGCCTGCTTGAGACGTTTATTAATCGTACTCATCGTCCGCGAGCGGACACTTCGCTTTGGTGGCAATCAGAGGTTGCTGATCATTGGTGTTCAGTCGGTAAGACAGTTGATGTTCGGGTGACCGTCGATGATATTCGGGGCATAGCGTCCATATATGAAAATACGGCGGTATGTACAGCATCAAACCTTCGTTTAGAACCTGATGGTGAGTGGGAAAAGCAACGGTTGGTGTGTGTAGCTTTTGGGACAGGCATTACTCCATTCCTTTCGTATCTTCGGTATATGGTGCATCAAGAGTGGGGCCGAAGAGGTGGTGAATCTCGTGGACATATGACGTTGATTGCGAGTGTGCGTCATGAAGGACAATTGATGCTTCATCAAGAACTGTTGAAGACGGCTCAACTGTTCCCTCATCAATTTCGCTATGTCCCAGTCTTGACCCGATGCTGGCCGGATGATTGGCCGTCTCTCAGAGGCCGAATTATTCGTGCCAAGGTTCTGCCTTCTGGAGAGGAACGTATTGATCTTTCGCTCTTGCATGATGTTGTTCCTGATCTCATGGAATCTCATCTTCGAATGTGTGGAAGTGTTGAGGCTTGTCGTCAATTGATACAAGGTCTGAAAGAACAGGGGATTTCCCCCGTTACCGTGCGGAAGGAATCATGGTAAAAGTGCTGGATGGGAGAAAAGCGGCTGGAGAGCCTGCGGTTATCTCATTGTTGATCGTTTAATAGACTCTGGAATAGTGACGTTAGGACGTTTGAGGAGGCGAATGACCGGTCTTCCTATAAAGGAGTGATGCCCACAAATCAGGCAGTGGATACTGAGTGTGACGAGAAATTCTTGATCTAATTGTTCTAAGTTGACGGTGCGGGATCCACAGCGAGAACACCGAGGGTATTTGTCTTGTGGCGATGTGATGGTGGGTTTCTTGGTTGAAGTTTTCCTTGGGCGTCCTCGTTTGACAGATGTTTGGGGGAGCTTTTTCATATGTCAGTCCTTCGTCAAAATTCCTTCAATGCGTCTCCCATTTCAAGAACAAGTCTTGTGCCAGATAGAAGATGTAAGAATTTGCATGAATGTCTCTTAAAAGACAGGAAAATACACATGCATTCTTACCCAAGTAGGTAACTTTTTCCGTGAGTACTCGGTCAAAATAGTGAAGCGAAGAGGCCAGTGAGTCTTTACGGGATAAGAGAGGGTGAGGACGACCGGGCTAAAATGGCATGAGCTCGGGCTAGCAGATTAGCCGCCTCGCTTGGGCGTTTAGCTTCTTGGAGCACACGGGCATATTGTTGGAGAATGGCGGCAATATCGGGATGGTCTGGACCACTGATGCGTTCTTTGATCGTGAGGGCTCGTTGATATTGGTCCGCAGCCTTATCGTATTCTTTGCGATCATGATAATAGTTGGCCAAACTATATAAGCTACTCAAGAGAAGCGGGTTTCCCTGCCCCAAGTTCTCAGCATTTTTAATGGTAGATAAGAGTTGCTGTTCAACCATGGATGGTTGAGCTTTCCTGTCATAATGGCCTTGAGAGGACTTTGAGGAGTGGTGGCTACAGGCTGTCAAGAAGACCAAAAGAACAAGCACGCTTTCGTTGAAGATGATTCTCTGTATTCTGGGGTAGTCTTGTGTCATCGTTGGCGAAGGAGGCTATTTGGAAAAAAGGAATGTAGTGAATCTCAATGAATTCTATAAACTTCAGCATATCTCCTGCAAGTAAGCCGTTCATCGCTTTTTTCTGATGATTGCGCGACTTCGAGAAAGAGACTGTTGAATACGGAGGATATCGAGAGCCCAAAATACTCGGGAGCACATTGGATATCAGCGGTCTCGGGTCGGTTCAAAACAGTCCCTTCAGCAAGGCCACGAATTGTCTGCTACGTCCCGGAGGGCGTCACTCTTGTTTTGCTCGCGGAGTGTACACGGAGTACATGAGCGCGAGCGGCGCAAAGTGCCAAGCCTGCGAGCCCGAAGGTCGGGAACAATGGCGAGAACGTCGCCTTGCTTACGCCATCTTGAAAGGTGGGCCATTTATTTTCAGACCCAGAAGGAAGAGTCAATGCCGATTGTTTGGTGCTCGATTTCTGCTCATGGTTTTGGCCACGCTGCTCAAATTATCCCGATCCTGAATGAATTAGGAAAGGCTGTTGAGAATGTTCATGTAATTCTTCGGACCTGTGTTCCGGCTTCTATTTTTGAAGAGTATTTGCACGTACAGTGGGAATTACAGCCCGTTCCTCAGGATGTTGGTTGTATTCAACGAGGTCCATTAGAAATTGATATCCCTGAAACGTGGGCGGCGTACCAAGCGTTTCATACAAATTGGAATCAGCGAGTGGGTGAAGAAGCTCAGGCGATACGTAAGGTCAAGCCAAACCTGGTGCTTTCAAATATTTCCTATTTGGCCATCGCGAGTGCGTTTCATGCCCATTATCCAGTGGTTGCCATTGCCTCCTTATCTTGGGATCAAGTCCTAAAGCCATTTATCCAACCCTTGAGAATCAATCATCAAGCCATCTATGAGCATATTCGAAAGGAATATGCCAAGGCGAATCATCTCATTCGATTGTCCCCAGGAATTCCTATGCCGGCGTTTCCTTCTCTCACTGATACGGGTCCGTCGTTTCCTCTTTTAAGATCATCATGCCAAGATGTGCGAAAGTTCTTAGGAATGGTCAAAGGAGAAAACCTTGTCCTCATTGCATTTGGTGGTGTCCCGTTGACAGATCTTCCTTGGGAGCAGATGGAAGCCTGTGAGGGCTTTCGGTTCCTTGTGGCAGGCTTTTCGTTAGATTCATCGTTTGTACGATGTCATCGAGTAGAAGATGTCAACTTGCCATTTGGAGAAATCATGCAGCAAGTGGATGTGGTGATGATCAAACCGGGGTATGCCACCATCATGACTGCCGTTCATCATGGTATTCCTTTGGTGTATGTGCGACGGAACAACTTTGTGGATGAACAAACGTTAGTAAACTATGCCCGCCGATATGGACGTGCGATAGAACTTACCAGTGAAGACTTTGCGCTTGGCGTCTGGGAAAAGGTACTTCGCGCGGTGCTGACGTTGCCGATCCCACATGAGCCTCCTCCTAAGCCAGTCTTTGAAGTCGTCGTTCGTCTGTTGAGAGAGTATCTCAAGATATGAATACATATGCTGTTCTCTCGGCTCGTTACGTGCTCTCTGGAATAGAAGAGGGGTAGGGCTGCACCGAAATAGCTTCAAGAACATTGAAGATGAGGGAACCGTTTCTCTCTTGTTCCCTGAAAAATATTCCAACTACTTCAACTGATTCATTCATACGGATGACTGGTGAGCCTAGAGTACGATCATGCCGGCCATACACGATAATTGAATGATCGTCTTGTGAGAGGCGAAAGACAAAATCCAAAAAGAGTTCGGTCTCATCCAAATGAAGTTCTGGTTGTGTGATCAAACCTCGAATAGAAACGACTTGTTGATGGTAGTCTTGATTCTTTCTGAGAAGATCGGGAATAGAGACCGGGTGAGGGGATATGCTAAAAAGTAACGCCTTTGGCGGGTACTGAGAAAAAGGTGTGTGGTCAGCCATGGGTGTGATGTGAGGGCTTTGTAGGGAAATGAAGGTTTGGTTAGTAGAGCATTCTCCATACAAGAGAAGTGAGAATGCGCCGATGCATGCGATCAGATATGAGAAAAAAGGGATCATCGAATAACCGTATTATGGGGAACACATATTGAGCAATGGGCGAAGGTTCTTTTTCTAAGGAAACAGTGAAATGGCTAGTCTGAATTATTATGCGGTTCTTGAAGTGTCCCTTCAAGCTTCGCAGGAAGAAATTAAAAAAGCCTATCGTAAATTAGCACTGCAATATCATCCTGATCGGAATCGAGGAAATCGGCAAGCCGAACAAAAGATTCGCGAAGTTAATGCTGCTTATGAAATTCTTGGCAATCCTGATGCTCGAAAAGCTTATGATCGATTACGATTAGGTCATGTAGGCCCCATCATCTCTCCTCAAGGAGAAGAATCGGAAGAGGCTCCGTCTCCTAGTGTTGTGTTGCAACGTATGGAAGGGACTCTGACTGAAGAAGCTCGCAAACAATTATTCATGGTATTGATGAGAAATACAGGAACAATCAAAGAAGAATTAATGCGAATCAGAGAGGAAGTCATTCGTGTTCAAGGATATGATACATTTCTTGAAAACGTTGTGAGACAATGTGCCGAGAACAGTTTCAAAGAACTCGTGACTGATGAACTCTGGAAACTTCGCGAGCGCCTGGTTGATATTGCGGTCGAAATGGTGTGTTCAGAAGTCCCAGGAGCGTTTCACGGGTCTCAGGCCATCGATCAAGTCAGACGAACGTTGCATCAGGCCTATCATGAAGGTTGGATACGAGGGTATGCGCAAGCATGTGAACTGCTTTATGAACGACGTTAAGTTTATGACAGAATTTGAGGAGAGAACTCTTAGAAGAAGGCGTATTTCAGGGAAGAGACATCGAGAATCGAAGGATTTCCAGCAACGTTATTGATCGAATGGTGACGGCAACTGTTGGAATGTATTGTTTTTAGACGTCTGCGAGTCTGAAGCTGCAAGCACTTGTGCTTCTTTAGATAATGTCACCTGATCTTGGATTGAAGAGATCTCACGAGACTCCCGCTGTCTGTTTGATTTGTCCGTGGCGTCTTCACTTGGTCTTACGGCCGTGACGTGCTTTCGACTTTGAGTATCTGAGGATAGGGCCTGAGGGAAAAATTGGGTTTCTATCCCTGATATTGTCATGATATTGGTTCCTCTCTCATTAAACCTGTATACGTCTTCATGTTAGTTGAAAGATTTATCGGCAATTTTCTCAAATGCTTGCTGCCAGAGCTGATGAAATTCAACAAACAGCATTGATTGAGTCATATCGAGTAAGAAGAGACACGAATCTCATTGATTCATGGACGTCGGATGGTCTTCGGCATGCGATATGGAAACCCACAAGTGTTTTCACTCAACTATAGTCTTTCCAAATAAATTCCGTTTGCTCTATGACATCGTTCACCTGACTGGAATGTGTGGACTGCACGATACTTGCCGGGTGTCGGCCCGGCCGCCGAGGTCCTTTTCTGTTGGGAAAAGACTCCAACATAAAGGTTTTGCTCTTCGAGACAAATCAACCAATCCGTGCTTTGCGAGACGCACCAGTCAAGAGTGAGGCCCGACCTGGCCACGCCAGATGGGAGGACGCTGAATTTGGCGGAACGCGGACGAACTTGCTGCGCTCAGATCCCGTCCGAGCCCGTCTGAGCGCTTCCACCCACGGAGCCAGCCCGTAGGCCTCGAAGCAAGGGGAGCCTGATGAACGGATTTCAGAGAACGAGTCCAATGGATATTATTTTGGAAGCACTATATTTCTTTGGTCCATCTTTCAAAGAACCTCCAATTTCTTATGAGAGGAATGACCATGATTACTGAATTCGTTGTGGCGGCGGGAGAAAGGGCCAAACGACTGGATGCGTTTTTAGTCAGCCATGAGCGAGGTATTTCACGATCTATGTTACAACGATTAATTGTGGCAGGGCGTATTCGAGTCAATGCGAATTTAGTGAAGCCAAGTCAAAAAGTTAAGCCTGGTGACCGTGTTATCTTCGACAAACCCGAACCTGGACCGTTGATCGTGAATGATAAACCTGTTCCACTTGAAATTCTTTATGAAGATGATGATGTCATGGTGGTGAATAAACCTGCTAGAGTTGTCGTACATCCCACTTCAGGCCATTGGCATGGGACCCTCCTGAATGGTTTGTTGAAACATTTTCACTGTCAGGCCAAAACTAATAGTCTCAAACAGACCAATGTGCATCCAGGATTGGTTCATCGACTAGACAAAGATACATCGGGTGTCATGGTGGTGGCCAAGACAGATCAGGCTCATCGAGCTCTCAGTTCTCAATTTGAGAAACATACGATTACCAGAACGTATGAAGCTCTTGTGTATAGGGGACCAATAAGCGATCATGGAACGGTCGATGTGGCTATTGGGCGTGATGTGATGAATGGAAAGAAGGTTTCCACCCGTACGTCTATGCCTCAAGCTGCTGTCACCGAGTTTACGGTCTTAGAGCAATTTGCAGATGTTGCTTCTCGTGTGAAGATAACTCCACGTACAGGACGACAGCATCAGCTTCGAGTCCATATGGCCTCTCTGGGGTGCCCTATTTTGGGAGATCAATTTTATGGTAATCAACAGATCTGCCGGATACAGGGGGTGACGATTCCACGGGTCATGTTGCATGCGCAAACCTTAGGATTTCGTCATCCAGGCTCCAAACAATGGAAAGAATTCTGCCTAGGAGTTCCTGCTGACATGCAAATAGTCCTGAAGACATTAGAGCCTTTATCAAATTTATCAAAATAGAGTTCTGTAATCGGAAGGCATACGCAATTAATAGGCTTCCTGCTTCATGCGTAGTTGCAGATCATTTTTGTTGTCTGTTGGATATTTGCCATTGTTGGAACTGCCTTTGCTCAATTGAGTGATCTCCGTCAGTTCGCGAAAACAGCCAGGTTCCTCAAGCCACAGGAATGTGTGGAGCAGTTCTTCCACCTGTATGATTTTCTGGTATTACTAGCTGCGGAATGGGACCATGTGGATCGATTGCTGGAAATCTTACGCTGTCCAGATACGCCAATTTCTCAACGACGTTTAATTATCACGCTATTTGGGGAAACACCGGTTGCCAGGGGATATCCAATTTTTGTTGAAAAACTTCGAGATCCTGATGTCGCTAGAGAGGCTGCTGAAATTCTGAGGTTTTTTGGTCTTCAAGCCCGAGTCCATTGATTGTCGATTGTTCAAGACAGGTCAAAGTCACAACTGCAAGCCACTGCTGCCAAGGGCCTTAGAAGAATTACTGCGGCTCCTGGAAACAGCCAGCACACATCTCTGTATATGAGGATGGTGAGCGACCCCAGTTTGGACATCCGAGTGCGGACGCAATTAGTTTAGGCTTTGGGAAAGGCTCCGGATATGTGATCCTTCCCGACGTTACTTCCATTGGAGCGGGAAATCTGGACTCATCATTCTCACGATCCATATCTTCAAGAATTTCGAGAGGCAGTGGATTGGAGTATCCGTGAAGTTACACAGGGCGGGCATGGAGATGACTTTTGAATCAGTGTGAGTAATTGAACAAAGATAGGATATTCGTGAATTGCCAGGCGAGTTAACCCTTACTCTATGTTAGATGTTGTTCTCTACGAACCGGAAATTCCACCCAACACGGGCAATATCATTCGCCTCTGTGCTAATACAGGGTTTGGATTACATCTAATTCATCCATTAGGTTTTGAATTAGATGATAAGCGTGCGCGCCGCGCTGGGTTAGATTATCACGAATTAGCCCGGGTGAAAGATTATCCTACGCTGGAAGATTACTTGGATACTCGTAAGCCTCCACGCATTTTTGCCATCACCACGAAAGGACAGACGAATTATCACGAGGTCACCTTTCAAGCGGGTGATGCTCTGCTCTTTGGTCCTGAAACGCGTGGGCTACCGGTCACGGTTTTAGAGATGTTTCCTTCAACCCATCGTTTGCGCATTCCGATGCAGAAAAATTCCCGAAGCTTAAACTTGAGCAATGCTGTGGCCGTGGTGGTGTATGAAGCCTGGCGGCAACACCAATTTTCTTGTACACAGCAATTTTTATGAAAAAAATCGCATATTGCGCGTGCCTCATTTCTTTCCATAAAATTATTCGCCTATTCCAAAGGCTAGACGCATGATCTACACAATCACTTTTTCTAGACAGGGTGATTGCATGTCAAAGCCATACACTAGGGCACATGCCCTCTCCCGAATGATTATGTGTCTTACTCGACCTAAGGAGATCCGAGATGAGGATTCCTCAACTTATTAGTATTCTCTTTTTTGTCTTCATGCCTTGTGGAGCCTATGCCCAACTGGATTTTTTAGACAATCTCAAAGAAAAAGGGATGGAGCAGCTTGGTATATCAGAGAGTGGGGGGCTCAACAACGAGAAGATTATTTCGGGACTGAGGGAAGCTCTTGAGGTTGGCACAGAGAATACAATCCAGCTCACAGGTACGATGGATGGATACCTCAAAAATGAGGCTATTAAGATCTTGCTTCCCGAAAAGTTACAGAAAATGGACAAAGCCTTGCGGATGGTGGGTTTTGGGTCACAAATCGATGAATTCGTCGTCAGTATGAATCGATCGGCGGAAGAAGCTGCACCGCTGGCTAAACCCATTTTTAAGGAAGCGGTGACTGAAATGTCATTTGAGGATGGCAAGAAGATTTTAAATGGTGGAGATACCGCCGCGACGGACTATTTTAAAGAAAAAACCAAAGAAAAATTAATGGTGGCATTCAAGCCCAAAGTCGCACAAGCCATGGATCAGGTAGGAGTAGCCGCACAATATAAAGCCCTTGTTGGTCAATATACTTCATTGCCATTCGTCAATGCCGAAGCATTTGATCTCGATAACTATATCGTGGGGAAAAGCTTGGACGGATTATTCTATACGCTGGCGCAAGAAGAACAAAAAATTCGAACCAATCCTGCTGCGCGTGTGACGGATTTGCTTAAAGAAGTGTTTGCCCACTAGAAGTCTTCTTGATCGTCTGTCTAGGCTTTGTCTCTCGGTTGGTTGAGATCATGCCTCTCTTGCACACCCATTTAACCTATCAATTGACAGAGTAGACCTTCTATCGGACTTCTTCTAAGAGAGCAGGGCATAGGCTGACTATCTCACGTCCGTCTTACGATCCTTGCTAGACTAAGTTGCCCATGAAGTGGGTATTCTTTGCCCATTCCTCGGGTTTACGTTTTCCCGTCTTTTCACAATTTTCTTCCTTTTTCTGATTTTCCACTTAATTCGCTACGGCACAAATCTTGAGAACATGTGAAGAGGTTTTTGCAATTGAGCTTATTGCCATAGAAAAGATTGTTGACAAGATGCCGACGTTGTTCAGTTTCTGGGAATTTTTGAGCCGTGATGTTGCGTTCTTGGGAGGGCCTTCCAGCCCCATGCTCAGTTGGCTAGGGGGCTTTGGAATTCTGCTCTTTTTTCTGTGGCATATCGTGAAATTCAAGAAAGAAGTTGCTTTTGTGCAACAGAGCTTTGAACGGATATGTCCCATGTTGCTGGCTCTTGGCAGTGAGCGTGGCGATGTTGATCGTGATCGATTCACGTTTCAACCTGAAAGAGCAGTCGGCACTCGTGTTGACCAGGGAGTTAACTCGACTAGGCGCAGTGACTGTCAGGATCTACAAGTGCTCGATGTGGAGATGAACAAAGAGCCTTTGTTTCGTGGACCATGGGCGCAGTATCGCATGACGCTGATTCTTGAACATGTGCCGTGGTTTATAGAGCCTCGTCTGTTCAGTACTAGGAGGGCGGAGGAAGTGTTGACACAAGAAGCTCTTATGGATAGTCGAATCAATTTGTCGTTTTATAATCAATTTCCCTCACTGGTTACCGGTATGGGGTTATTATTAACCTTTGTCGCGTTGTTTGTCGGCTTGGGGAAGTTGCATGCTGAAGGAAGTGAGATTGTGGGCATTCAGGGACTGATCAATGGATTGGCTGGGAAATTCTTGACTTCCATTGTTGGGCTGATGGTGGCCAATCTGTTTACATTCATCGAAAAACCGATGATGTCTCGGCTCATGCATGCCCATCACACATTTCTTGGGCTCATTGATCAGCTGTTTCCCCGGAAGACGATAGAGCAAATGTTGGAACAACTTACATCAAGAAACCTCCAACCTCAGAGAGATCAGGGCATGTTCGACCAAGCTGTTCTTCCCTCTGATCCCGGAGGGGGAATGACCTGGCTCAGCGGACCCATAGCCAGTCTGACTTCAAGTATTCAGTCTTTGACGAAATTACAGGAGGAAACGCATGAAAGCATGCAACGAACGATAGCAGAGCTGCCGGATTTAATCAGGCATGAGCTTCAGGACTCTTTTCATGAATTATCAGAGACCATCCATAATCTTACGAAGGTTCTGAAAGACATTCCGTCTTCCGCTGGATCACTTGAGCCAGCTCCTCAGCATCGCGCCTTTTTGTGGAAAGCCCCAGCGGCTCTTCCGGCCTCTTCCGATGTCAATTTTCCCAGGGATAAAACGAAGTCTTGGCCTTGGTGGCCGCGGGTTTCCATGCCGCGGCGTACGGGATGAAATTCGCCGTGCGCTACGGGGCTTTCTCTTCCCCTACAGCAATGGGAATCACCGACCTCATGACGTCGTTAGTCATGGTCTTCATGCTGCTCTTTGTGGCCTTCATTTCACAGCCTTCATCTCAAGCACAGTCGGAATTGCAAGAAAACAAAGAGGACGTGCAAGTGGCGTTACAGAATCATCTTAAAAGAATGGGGCTTTCGTTGGATGCCGACCCTCATGATCCCCTCACGCTTATGATCGTCGTTCCAGACAACTTGCTGACGTTCGAGTTTGGCCAAAGCAAGCTTTCGCTCCAGGCAGAACGGTTTTTAGAAGAGGCCATGCCCTTCTATGCTGCGGCTATGTGCGGACCCTTGCGACACACGATTGATTCTCTTGCCATCCAAGGACATACGGACGATCGTGGGGGGGATGTCTATAATTTGCAGTTAAGCCAGAAACGATCACTGGCCGTCATGGTGAAGGGGCTCGAGGTCATTCAAACACACATGCCGGCTGCTTACCAGTGCTTCCAGGAAATGACGTCCGCGTCCGGTCGTGGCCGACAAGAATTAATTTATGATCGTAATCACCTCGTGAATCGAGAGAAAAGCCGTCGAGTCATCTTTAAAATCCGTCTCCGATCGACCGAACAACGGCATACTTCTGAGAAGCTTCTCAAAAAACATATATCCATTCCTTCCTTCTCAAGAACCTTGTCGTGACTTTCAAATAGAGGATTCTTTGCCTTCTCTCTTCAGTTTTTCTAGGTCGCGAACGGCTTTGGCCAAACAGTAGAGGGATCTTCTGATCGACGAGCACATGCGGATGTCTACACACGCCTCTTGATGATGCGCACTTTACCACCTCGTAGCTTTTATGATCTTATGTTATTGTTTCTGCTTTTTATATTCTTCAATCGGCCATTCTCCTCAATTCATCCTTATTCAGGCTCTTCTCTCAATTCTGTTTCAATTTTTTTGTCACACGTCTTAAGTCTTCTTCTTCATGTTCCGTAACTTCTTTATGGATGACTGGCCTTGGCCGCGTTATCCTTCTCAAGAAGAAAGACGGTATATGAGTCAAGGAATAGAAGACCTTTACATTAATAGTAAGGGAGGGATTCAGCTCTGTATATTTCGGAGGCTTAGTCCGGCAGACTTTCGAGTATCGGCCGACCAATTGGTCGTACTTATTCTCCTTAATATTCTTTTGGATGTTGCCCATGATTTTTTCGCCAGCTTTCCCAATCCTTCCTTCAATCCTCATGCAATTCCCGGCGAAGGATTAAGTATTGTCCTGCTGGTATTGTCCTGTTATATCATTGATCGGCTCATCTTCCGTCAAGAAGTCACGGCTTCACTTTCGGTATTTATTCTTAGCCTTTGCCCTCCAATCATGATGGTGTGGCTTATGGGCAATTGGTTATTCACGACATTTCTGCATGAGTTTCCATTTAATACATGGGTCGGTGGAATTTATTCCCTATGGGTGTTTGCTGTACTTTTGTGGAGTATACGAACCTTGGTTGGTGGGGTTTCAAAGAAAGTGGCCATGGCTTTTGTCCTTCTGCTGGTGATCTGGTTAGGTCCTTCTCAGTTTTATGCTGCGGACAGTCCGTTTTGGACTTCCGAAGAGAACGAAGTAACAGAAGAAGATCCCTATGAAGCCTATCGAGCGTTAGATGTCGAAGAGATGTATTACACGCAACCTCAATTATTAACCCAAGCCTTAGGATCTCTTCACTCAGGTCAGACAGGCCACAAAGATATCTTTTTCCTTGGGTTTGGTGGATGGGCTTTTCAGGACGTCTTTCTAAAAGAGACCATGTATGCAAAAGACCTCTTTGATCACCGTTTTGAAAGTCAGAATCGTTCTTTGGTCTTAGTCAATCATCTGTCGACCCATGAAATTCTTCCTTTGGCAACATCGCACAATCTACAAATGGCTTTGAAATATATTGGGGCTCGAATGAATTGGGAAGAAGATCTGTTGATTTTGTATATGACCAGTCATGGCTCAAAAGATCACACCTTGTCCGTGAATTTCTGGCCCCTGCAGCTAAATGATATTTCCCCGGATATGCTGCGTCAGTATCTTGATGAGGCGGGCATTAAATGGCGAGTGATTATGGTTTCGGCCTGTTATTCTGGAGGATTCATAGAGCCACTCAAAACGCCTTTCACTGCAATCGCTACCGCGGCTGCTCCTAATCGTCAGTCATTTGGGTGTGGGAATAAGAGCGAATTTACATATTTTGGGGAGGCTTTGTTGAAGGATCAGCTACAAGAGGTGTATTCATTTCCCTTGGCCTTTTCTGGAGCTATTCAGGCTATTGGCGATCGGGAATCACGTGAGAACTTGGATGCCTCTTTTCCTCAGTCGTTCATTGGAGATGGAATCAAGAGCTATCTTCAGGACTTCACGCTTCATTTACAAAGAAACGCTCAGATAAAAATGGCGCGTGGCCACTGAGGTGTTTTCCTTTATCTAGACAATTTCTGAAAATTCCAAGCCTAGGAGCGTCTGCCGTAACTCTTTCTCAATTTCCGAATGTTTGATCTTGGTTCGAGGAAATTCGCGGCGAACTGGATAATGTTTTCGGAGAGCATCGAACAATGCGGGTCGTTCTTCCGGTCTGGCGGTCAGAAGTTGTTGCATACGCCGATAGTCCGCTTCTATGTCATAGATTTCAGTAACGATCTCTCGTATATGCTCTTGTTTAGATTGTGTCTGAATGTTGATCTCGATCGACGGCACAGTTGGGGATGGAAGTGACTGGGCTGGGCTCCAGGTTGGCTCCATGTCCAGGTACTTACACAACGCTGTGTAAACCATGAATGTGCCATTAGCTTTCCCATCCAGTGAATGTCCAGCAATATGAGGCGTACCCAATGTGACAGCCTGAAAGAGGTCCCAATTGATTGCAGGTTCCTGTTCCCATACGTCAATGATCGTTGAGCCGATTCGTTGTTGGGTGATGGCATCCAACAAAGCCTTTGTATCGACCACTTCTCCCCGAGCGGTGTTGATGAAGATAGCTGATGGTTTCAGCCATTTGAATGTGCGCGCGTTCAGTAAATGATACGTTGGGTGAGGCCCTTCGGTCGTCAAAGGCGTATGCAATGTGACGATATCACAGCCCAGAGTTTCTTCTAACGAGTGGTCATTGAGTTGCCCCGTTTCTGCTAAAGGCGGATCATTGAGAATCGGATGCATGCCGAGAGCTTCGGCCTTTTCCTTGACCAATTTGCCGATATTCCCCGCGCCGACAATCCCAATGGTTTTGCCTTTCAGGGAAACGTTATTTTTTTTGCCGAGGAGCAATAATGCAGTGATGACATATTCAGCTACCGAATTAGCATTGGACCCCGAAGCCGAAGTAAATCCAATGTTGTGAGATTGAAGATAGGCCGTATCCACATGGTCCATCCCTGCGGAAGCCGATCCCACAAATTCTACGGCGGTGTCTTTCAATAAAGCTTCATTCACTGGAGTAATTGATCGAATAAGCAGGATGTTAGTGTCTTTCAAGTCGGTAGGCGTGATCGCGCGGCCTGGTAAAAGAGTCAGAGTTCCAAGGCCTTTGAAAGCTTCTGTGACGTAGGGAATATTTTCTCCTGCGACAATATTGAGTGGTTTGTTCATCATATTTTAGTAGGTCAATGCGGTATGCAAGCTGTTTCTATGCTTGTGTTCTTCATAGTAGCATGCCTGTTCGCATCAGTCTTGCGCGGTGAGTCTCATTGCATTCTCTTGAGAGTTTTGATATTTCTGTCCAAGAGTAAACAATGAACCGTACTTATGCTTTCTCTTGATTGTTGATAGAGGAAATCCTCATGGGCAAACGTAGTAAACGTCAGAACTCAGGAAATACCGAACTGCAAAAGGGCGGTTCTCGTTCGGATCTCACTACTAGCCCGAAGGCCATGCCTACCTTGGACTTGGTTCTGTTCGTGCTTGCGGTGGTTGGCCTTTTCTTGACGAGCTATTTAACCTATACCGCTTGGTTTGAGTCTCACCCGGCTTTTTGCAGCGAGGGGTCGGGATGTGACTTGGTACAAGCCAGTCGATGGTCGACGTTGCTTGGTATCCCAATGGCCTTTTGGGGATTCCTGACCTACATGATGCTTGCATATTTGATCTGGAGAGCCAAAAGGAAGCCGAATAGCTGGACGATAGTGATATTCGTGGCGGTATGTGGATTTGCTATTAGTGCGTATCTGACTGTTGTTTCAGTGGTAGAGATCGAAGCCACTTGTCCCTATTGTCTGGCCTCATTTGGAATTATCGCGACCATCATGGTTTTGACCTTTTTGCGTCAACCTCCCAATTGGTCGACCTCATTGAAAGAAGCACTCGTGATTGCTGTACTTCTTGTGGGTGGGTTGCATATGCACTATAGGGGCGTTTTCGATGCAGCAGCTGGTCCCGAAGATCCACAGTTACAGGCTTTGGCCATTCATCTGGCAGAATCTGGAGTGAAATTTTATGGGGCCTACTGGTGTCCACGTTGCCAAGAACAGAAGGCTGTATTTGAAGCGTCAGCGAAGCGCCTGCCGTATGTTGAATGTAGCTCTGGCGGTCGGGGTAGTGCGCTCACTAAAGCTTGTGTGGCTGCGAAGATCCGCAGTTACCCAACATGGACGATTGGGGAGCGTCGCCTCACAGGTCTGCAAACGCCACGTTCGCTGGCTGCTGCCACGGACTTTGATTGGAAAGAATAGTCACAACATCAATCAAGATGTAACCTTCACTCTTCTATAAAAGCCAGATTCTCGGATTTTTCCTGCTCTTGTTTGCGACGACCCATTCATTGCCCTGACCAACCCCCATTGGTTATGCCACCAGTTCAGTTAGTGTGCGGGTCTCTGGGGCCGGTGGCCGATACCCCAGCTAGCGTCAATGAAGTTTCTAGATACATGACTCAAAACTTCTAACATCACACTTTCCCCAGAACTCCTTAGATTACTCAGTGGACAACGGTGGATTTTGCGAATCTTTCTCTCAATTAAGTTCTTGTGTAAATTTACGCCTATAAAAATCAGATAGCTGTTCTTTCAAGTAATGAGAGTTTGGTTGTATCATGGTTGTGGCCTTCTTGCTAGATTGGCTTTTTAGAAGACCTGATGTTTCGTTGATGACCTGGCTTACCTTAATTGAAGGATTTATGCCCATCCAGGCTATTCTTGAAGTAGCCGGATGTCTCCTTCTATTTTCTGCAATCAATTTTTTTCTCACGCAATCAGGATGGGCCATTTCCAAGTTCTGGTCTGCTAGCATTGTATGGCTATTTATTCAGGCCTATCTTCTTTATCGAATTTATCCCCCTCTACCATTTAGCGTTTTAGCTATCTATGGGGTGGTATCACTCTGTGGAGTATTTTTGTGGGTGTCTGCCTCAGAAAAGGATTGGGTCGCTTTTAAACATCCAATCATTCAGATCTTGGATGGGGCTACCTCATTTGATCGAGGGGTTCGAATAGTTTGGGGCACGATCCTTCCTTTGGTGCTAGGAACGACTGTATTTTTTTCAATGATTCCCACTTTTCCAGAACCGGTGGAATTGCGTACGGCGTTTCCAGCTTCCCCTCATTCCACGATCGTGCATGGCCAAACTTTCTCCATACAAAACGCTCCTAATCCATTTCGCGTAAACGAGGCCGGAGAATATGATCCTGCCTATAGCAATAAATTCCTGAGTGACCCCAACGATTCGGGCTTAATGCAAGATGTCAATGATTCACGGTTCAATCCATGGGATCCCAATGCCACTAAATACATGAAAGCGGTGTTAGAAGGTGGCCATATATATTTTCAGAATTGCCATTTTTGTCATGGTGCAGAAATTAATGGGAGAGGTATGTTCGCTTTTGCGTTTAATCCCTTCCCCGTGAATATTAAGCAAATTAAAGAAGTTCTGTGGATACCGGATAGCCGAAGATTATGGCGTGTGGCGCATGGTGGGATGGGATTACCTGGAGAAGCCTTTCCTTGGGCTTCCACCATGCCACCCTTTCAGGAACATTTAGGCATCGATGATATGTGGAAAGTGGTCCTCTTTGAATTTTGGCACACAGGGACTCCTACCCCATTTTGGAATCAAAGTTCGAGTTACGGAAAAAACGGCAAAGAAAAATAAATTCAGAATGAAATATATAGAAACCATTGTAGAAAGATTGAATGAAAAACTGATTCCTTCAGAACCCAAATTTTTTGTTGTCTTGAACGTAAAAAGGGTTTCCTTGTCTTGGGATTTTCCCCTTAAATCACCCTTTGGGTATACTGACTAGGCCAAAAATATCGGAATATCTAGAATCACGTTCCTGCCAAGGATCTGACTCCTTAGGTATTTTTTCAACCAAAAAGAAATTGTAAGCCAATGAAAGAAATCATGATGGTAGGAGCGGGGTCCGTCGGGGGCTATTTCGGGGCGTATTTGGCTCGGAAATATCCTAATGTTTCTTTTCTGTTACGACCTAAGACACAAGCAGCTGTGGCTACTCATGGTCTGATGATTCGGAGTGCAATTGGTGAGAGTTTTAGGGTGTATCCTCGATCTGCTTCCAATCCTCAGGACTTACCCTCACCCGATCTGATTATTTTAGGCGTGAAGTCATATGATCTGGATGAGGTCATGGAGCAAATAGAGCCGGTCTTGAAATCAGATACGACGATCCTGACTTTGCAAAATGGTGTGACGATTGAAGATACGTTAAAGATGCGATTTGGACGTGAACGCATTGTTGGGGGCGTTGCGTTTATTTACTCCAAAATTGTGGAACCTGGAGTAATCGACCATTTTACAAAGGGGATGGTGACGATCGGTGAATTGATGGGCTTGGAGACACCACGTTTGTTACATATTCAAGCGCTCTTTAAAGAGGCGGGGATTCCGTGTTTTGTGACTGCTGATATTCGCAAGGCTAAGTGGGAGAAGATGTGTTGGAATTGTGTGTTTAATCCTCTGACGGTGGTGTTGAATGATTCTGTGGCAAAAGCGTTGGATGCACCGGAATTGCAACCGGTAATGGCCACGATTGTACGAGAAATTTCTGCCGTAGCGATGGCGGCACATCGCGTGCCTTTGGATGGAGACATGCCGGAGAAGATTGTGAAGTGGTCGCAAGAACTACGAGATATTCATACGTCGATGTATGATGATTGGAAGGCAGGGCGCCAAACGGAAATCGACGAGTTGAATGGCTATATCGTGAGAAGAGGTAAAGAATTTGGTCTGCCAACGCCGATGAATGAGATGCTAACAGCTCTTATTAAAGGCATGACAGTCAGTAAGTTTTCCGAGGAGCCTTCAGTGATTTTGGAGGGAAATGTACAGCAGATTCTACGATTTTCTCGGAAACATCTGAGTCAATTGGCCCAAGATTATCAGATTCCGACCATTGAGACGATGATGCCCAGCATGCGTGGATCTGGAATTAAAATTCAAGCAATACTTGATGTTGTGGCGATTCATCCTGGCGTTGATCACGTAACCTTCTATTCCCGAGATGGTCAATATTCGGCATGTCTAACACTTGCGCAGGCAAGAGAATTTGGTATTTTGTTGTACGAGCATGATGGGCATGATTTGCCGATGGAACGGGGCGGACCGTTTCGACTGGTGACTCCAGGCTTAGGCGATCTATGCGCTAATGTCAAGCAAGTGGGCCGAATCGTTTTTTCAAAAGGGTTGGCTCAGGATACACGGCCACCAGAGTTTTGTGCGGAAGAACCGTAATCTGCAAGCCGAATCTTCATTATTTCCAGAATTTTTCCATTAAATATTCAATAAAGAGAAAGACGAGCCAACTTGTTGGGGCCATCACCGAGGCGGGGCGAAAATTCCCACAACACAGCAAAGCCCTCGTAAAATTCATGGATTAGACGTTCAGCGCTTTTGTGAAGGCTCCTTCCTTTTCGGCGAGCCACGTGGCCGGTAGTATCCCCCTCGCATCTTCCAACCGTTTATCTGAGAAATCGGACTCTCCGAGTAAGTTACTGTGCTGCCAGGAGATGGGCGAGCCATGCCGAATGGCCTCAATGAGGAGCTGTTGATAGTCGGGATCGGCCGTTTTGAGAATGCGCTTCGAGAGATACACATACTTCCAGCACGTCACCGCATTTTCAATCAGTCGACGACCTCCTTCTTCCACTTCTTGCGTCTCTTTGTCCACACTGAGCAATCCGCGGGGCGTGCCAGTGGAGAGGGCTCTGGTAACCCGATGGGATTGTTCGACTTTATTGAGCTGTTGGGTGATCTGTTGCCTCAGCTCGACCCCATCGAGATACCGCAGCAAAAAGAGGGATTTGAGAATTTGCCCAAAGGCTGTCAAGGCTCGATACAGCACATGCTGTGAGGAGTATGAATTGAGGCGCCGAAACAGTTCGGATGGTGGAGGCACTTTCAATTTGAGGGTGGCAGCAAATCGTAACATGTCCTCCCATTGATCCAGAATCAGTGGGGTATTGATACTGCCGTGCGGTTTGACCAGAGACGAGGCATAGCCATCAGCACGTCGCAACCCTTTCAACGCGTACAGATGTTGACGTTGAAAATTTTTAATACGCGGGGCCTAGGCTAATCCCCCGCCTCCGGGCCGACTAAGATTTCTAGGGCAGCTTGCCGCTCCCCCGTCGAAAGCCCATTCAAATACAGCCACGGGATGGCCGCTTCCAGACTGGCGGCCTTGCGCACATAGGGGGGCACGAGCGCCGAGCGAAACGTCACGGGTTTCCCCTGGCGACTCCGTACTTTGGGCACCTGCACCGCCATTGGTCCAATCCCGGTTTGAAGCTTTCGTTCAGGATGATAGCCATTGCCGACGACGAGGGCTCGCCCCTGCTCATCCCGCTGATCGGCATACTGCACTAACAATTCGGCTCGCTCCGCCTCCAAGGCATGGGCCAGCAGTTGCCGGGCCCCGGTCCGAAGCACCTCAGTTAATGTATCCCGGCTCACTAGTGCTTCTGATGGTGTTTTGCTACCCTTTGGCATCGTGGCGTCGCTCCTTGCATGGTTGAGGTGTGAATGTTTCGCAACACCCATTTCAACCCGAGACGCCGCGTTTTTTCAACCTTCCTCAGACACTACTCTCAAATATAACTCACAGCACCGGGCTTTACGAACTCCTCAGAAACGGGCTATCGATATTGTCGTAACCACCACTCAATGGTTCTTGGACTGGCCGGAAGAGCAACCGCTCAGCAAAGATCTTTTGTGGCAACACGTCGCTGAATGCAAACTCCGAAGCTCCCTTGAAACCTTACAGACGTTTCAACAATTAGAAGAAGGGGGATACGGGGACATTCTTCTGAGTTATTATCCAAGCTTGAGAAAATACTTTGCAGACTTTTTGCTCTTGCCGTTTGCGGCTGAAGCAGGGAGTGAATCGCTTCTGCGGGCAATTACCATTCTTCGCAAACTCGATAAGGGAGTAATCACAGCCATTCCTCGTCATGCACCCACGGAGTTTGCTCCGAAAGAGCTGCGGCCCGCACTCAAGACAGCCACTGGGATCATTAATGGACATACCCACTTTTTTGTGTATTTTGCAAAGACAAAAAGACTCAGAAATTATTTGGAATGACCATATATGGCTGAAGTTGTTATTGGTGTTGAGTGGTTTCCACAATCCGCGTAGCTTTCTGATAATAACCTTCTGTTTTTTCATGTCTTTTAGTCTGGCTTCCTGATTGCAAGTTTGCTGGATGCACCGTAAAATGACGGCTTCTCGCTTATCTTTATTTATTCTCGGAAAGGATGTATCTATATGGCGGAGCGAACGTTAGCGATTATTAAACCTGATGCAGTAGCAAAACATGCAATTGGCGATATTACTCGGCGGTATGAGGAGGCTGGCTTGCATCCCATTGCGATACGGATGATGCGACTATCCAAAACCTGTGCGGAAGGCTTTTATGCGGTGCATCGAGAACGTCCCTTTTTCGACAATTTGACGACTTATATGTGTTCTGGGCCGGTTGTGATTTTGGTCTTAGAAGGGGTGGATGCCGTGAAGAAAAATCGGGATCTCATGGGGGCTACAGACCCAAAGAAAGCCGAGTCTGGAACGATTCGCGCGATGCATGGTTCGTCGATTGAAGTGAATGCGGTTCATGGATCGGATTCGATCGAAAATGCGGAAATCGAAATCAGATATTTTTTTGCGGAGTCTGAATTAAACTAAGGGTGGGATAACGACGTATGGTCATGTCGTCTCACAGATATTGGAATCTTTTTCACACAATCGTTTGTCTGTTATGTGTGGGAATGTTTGTGGCTTGTGGGCGGACTCGTCCAGCGCAAGGTCCGCCTGTAACAGGTGGGCTGCCTCCGGCTGTGGAGTCTAATCGGGACCAAGCCGAGACGAGACGGGATGAGCGGCAGACTCGGAAGATCCACCGGATTCACGAGCGACTGTTTCAGGAAGCCCAACAGTCTTTTCAAGCAGGGGATTTTCAGAAGGCGATTCGGGAATTGAGGCGATTATTCGCATTGAATCCTCAAGGCCGTCTTGTCGTAGATGGGCACTGGTGGCTTGGGCAATCTTATGATCAGATGGGAGATTTAGAGGCTGCGCAGCGTGAGTATCGCCAGTTGGCATCTGCACCGACAGGTCATCGCTATCAATCGAGATCAGCTCAGCGACTTCATGAAATCCAAGGATTACTTGAAAAGCGTGAATTGCCTCCCAAACATACTCAAGCTATACGGTTTGCATTGAATCAATTGCCGGGGGCTGAAGGCTTTGATCAAGGTATTGCGAAGATGAAGCAAGATGGGGTGACGACCTTGCTGATTGATCTAGGCTGCAAAAAAACGGCTTTGAGTAAGTCGTCTTTCAAGAATTCTGAGTCGCGTTCAGAGTTTGCGCAACTCCAAACGCTCTTGCGTGATTATGGAAAACGAAGTCATCGTATTGGGTTGTTGATGTATGTTGGAGTGAATCTTCGCTGTCTGGGGCATTGGGCGCCTTCAAAATATCAGGCTTGGCGTGATCAGATGTATGAGGTCGAGGCCGGTACCTTGAAGATTACGCAGCAATTTGATCTTTTTCATCCAGCCTATCAAAAATTCCTAACCCGTTTTCTCGCTAGGCTTTGTCAGAAAGGCGTAGATGGGCTGGTTTTTTTAAATGATTATCCTCTGGGACTATTTGATGGGATGACCCGAATTGGAGTCGGGCGATTTGAAAAACAATTTAAAGTAACTTTTGAGCCCTCTCGGGTCTTTCATCAAGGATTTGATCCGTTAGAGAGCCTCAAAGGTCCACAAGGATTTGCCGGCACGAAGGATTCTCTCTTTTGGCGATGGGCAGGTTGGAAAGCTCGTGAACGTTTGACGATTCTAGAAGCCATGGTTGATCGTCTGCGTTCCCAATATCCTTCCGTGCAGTTTGGAGTAGAGCTGCATCCGCATGGCTTAACTGATCCCGTCCGTGCTTTAGTCAAATATGCTGAGGATGCGATGGATGCGACGGGGCGCCCGTTTTCGTTTTTCTTTGTGCGGCCGGAAATTGATCGACGGTCAATCTTTACGGAGCAGGCTGTGAGGGAAAAGTTACGGCGCATTTCGACAAAAGCCGTTCTCGATCGGTTACTTCCAGTTGTTGATGATCCGCGGCGAGTGTGGGTGAGTGTACCGGCAAAAGGTGGGCAACGTCTTCGTTCTCAAACAGCATCAAGCGAAGTTTCTCCTCTGCAGGACTTTCCTTCTGGTATAGGTGTGGTTCACGATCTTCGTGCGTTTTCATGATCAATGGCAGAAATGTCTTCTGAACGAATTCTTGAAGAAGTTCTGTCTTGTGACGGAGTGGCCAATTGAATGAAGCTTCTGCGTAAGGACGGACCATGTCCAATCGAGTGTATGTAAAAGACACATCGGGATGATGAGAAAAGGGAGGGTAGGGATGGAACCGCAGGATTTGCGTTATCACAAAGAACACGAATGGATTCGAGTAGACGGCAACAAGGCGACCTTAGGGATCAGCAATTTTGCCCAAGATGCGTTGGGTGATGTCGTCTTTATTGACCTTCCTGAGGTAGGGACAAGTCTGGCAGCTGAGGCCGAGTTTGGTGAAGTCGAGTCGACGAAGGCAACTTCTACCATTTATTCACCGGTTACGGGTTCCGTCGTTCAAGTCAATCAGGAATTGGAAGAACATCCGGAATTTCTGAATCAAGATCCTTATGGGCGTGGGTGGATTGCAATACTAGAATTGTCCAACCCTAATGAAGTTGAAACCCTGATGACCGCTGAACAATATGAAGCCTTTTTGACCGCTCAAGAATAATGGCTTCTCCGAGACGTATTATCATGATTGGCGCGGGCCCAGGTGGGTATGTTGCCGCGGTCCGTGCCGCGCAGTTGGGGGCCCAGGTGACCGTTGTTGAAGAGCAGGCCGTGGGTGGTGTCTGTCTGAATTGGGGATGTATTCCGAGTAAGACCTTATTGAATCTTGTCGATCTTGGCGAACGAGTGCGGCATGCTGAAGCCTGGGGAGTAACTGTTGAAGGTCCAATCGGGTTTGATCTCAAACGGATGATTACTCGGAAAAACGAGATCGTGCAGTCTTTGGTCAAAGGTATTACCACTTTATTCAAACAATGGAAGATTCAACACGTTGTAGGGCGGGGAGAATTAGTGAGTGATCGGCAGGTTCGAGTCACCGACGTTAATGGTCATACCAGCTTATTGGATGGCGATGCCATTGTGCTGGCAACCGGATCTTCTTGGCCGCAATTGGCGCAGTTTCCGATTGATGGCAAAAACATTATTTCAAGCAAGGAGGCTCTGGATCTGACAGACATCCCTCGGAGTATGATGATTATTGGTGCGGGAGTGGAGGGTTGTGAGTTCGCATGTTTGTTCAGTGGACTAGGTAGCCAAGTAACACTGATCGAAATGATGCCGACGGTATTATTCACAGAAGATGAAGATACGGTGGCTATCCTGACACGTGAACTCAAGAAGCGCAAAGTGCAATTATGTTTGAATACCACCGTACAAAATTGGCAATTAACCGCTGAGGGCATCCACGCGACTCTGAGTTCGGGACAGTCGGTGTTTACAGAGATGTTGTTGATTTGCGTGGGGCGTCGCCTGAATTCTCGTGGATTGGGTTTAGAGACCGTAGGTGTTCGAACGGGAAGCCGAGAAGAAATTCTGGTCGATGAGCATATGGAAACATCGGTTTCGGGGATTTATGCCATTGGCGATGTGACTGGGAAATCCATGTTGGCTCATGTTGCGTCGGCCCAGGGCAAAGTGGCTGCCTCCAATGGGATGGGTAGGACTCAGTCAATCAACTATGAGGTCATTCCTGCGGGCATCTTTACACTCCCCGAGATCGGCCGAGTGGGCTTGACGGAACAACAGGCCCGTGAGCAGGGAATTCACACTACCGTTGGTCGATTTCGCTATGGAGGGTTAGGCAAAGCACAAGCTGTGGGAGAACGATCGGGGCAGTTTAAAGTGATTGCCGATAGACAATCCAAGAAAATAATCGGCGTACATATTATTGGCTCCCATGCGGCCGATCTCATTCATGAAGGTGCATTGGCCATGCAAGGGGGGGGAATGGTGACAGACGTTGCCAACATGATTCACGCCCACCCAACGTTATCCGAAGGATTGATGGAAGCCATGGAAGACATTGATGGTCTGGCCATACATCAGGTGCGAAAACGCACATTATCCTAACTAAGGAAAAATCGATACGCGATCATGACAGTTTGGAGTACTTTGGGGAGCGAATGGTCCTGGGGAAAATCGCTCCTCGTGAAAAGCGGTATATTGGGAATAGGGTTCGCAGTTATTTTTTTTGCCGGTTGGCCTCAACCACCAATAAGCGATCGTGATCGCTCTTTCCTATATCATGAACCTCACAACCAAAAACCTGTTTCATCGACAATTCAAGCCACGAATGTATCCATTCTTGACTCTCGGCACCTATCGGGAACAGAAAGGGAAGAAACATCCCTTCAGGCTGCGGAAGCAACCGTATTGGTCGATCTTAATCAAGGATCTCGCATGGAATTAGAAACTCTTCCGGGTATTGGAGTGACTTTAGCCGATCGTATTGTGTCTTATCGATCCATACATGGGAATTTTAAGCGGCTCGATGATTTGGTGAATGTTTCAGGTATCGGGGAGAAGCGAATCAAGCGACTAGAGCCTTTTGTGACCCTCAAAGCTAGAGTTGGGAAGAGAGCGAGTTAATTTAGTAAGTCAAGTATTATGAACGTGACGATGGCTTCATCAGAACTTGATCGACAATTAGGACTGATTCTTCGAGGAACAGTTGAAGTGATTCAGCTTGATGAACTGAAAGCCAAACTAGCTGAATCTTTGAAAGAGCAACGCCCACTCAAAATAAAAGCAGGGTTTGATCCGACGGCTCCCGATCTTCATTTGGGTCATACGGTCCTTATTCAAAAATTGAAGCATTTCCAGGATTTAGGGCATCAGGTTATTTTTCTGATTGGGGATTTTACTGGAATGATCGGAGATCCTAGTGGTGTATCCGAAACGCGCAAAGCATTGACGAAGGAACAGGTTTTAGCCAATGCCAAAACCTATGAACAACAAATTTTCAAGACCTTAGATCCAGAAAGAACACGCATTGAATTTAATAGTCGCTGGATGAGTGCGATGCCAACGGAAGCCATGGTGGAAATATGTTCACATTATAGTGTCGCGCGAATGTTGGAGCGTGATGATTTTTCTAAGCGCTATCGAGATCAAAAGCCCATTAGCATTCATGAGTTTTTGTATCCACTTGTGCAAGGGTACGATTCAGTGGCGTTGGAATCCGATGTCGAGCTTGGCGGGACGGATCAAAAATTCAACCTTTTAGTTGGCCGAGATCTGCAGCGTGATTATGGCCAGAAGCCTCAAGTGGTGCTGACCATGCCATTATTAGAAGGGACGGATGGTGTTCGGAAAATGAGCAAGAGTTTTGGCAACGTCATTGCTTTAGAAGATCGTCCAACAGACATGTTCGGGAAGTTGATGTCGATCAGTGATGACCTCATGATGCGGTATTATGAATTATTAACTGCGATGAATTTAGAAGATGTGAAGCAACAGCATCCGATGGAAGCAAAAAAAATGTTGGCAGAACAGTTAGTCCGGCAATATCATGGAGAGGTGGGGGCGGAAGAAGCCAAGGCGGATTTTCAACAGCGTTTTCAGAAGCGAGACTTTCCGGATGAGCCAGATGTACATGTTGTGTGCAAGGCAACAGATTTTGTGAATCCAAAAGATCCTTCTCTATCGCTCGTCGATATCTTAATGAAGACGGGGTTAGTCCCCAGTAAGGGTGAAGCGCGACGTCTGATTTCTCAGAAAGCCATTCAAGTGGATGGAGAGAAAATGCATGATATCAATGCCGTGCTCCATTTTACCCCAGAACAAAAATTTTCTATGAAAATCGGCAAACGAAAATTTGCTCTTATCGAGATGGTGAGTGAGTAGCAGATAGCATTATTCTTAACCTTGGGTCTAGCGCCGGGTCCCCCTAAGAACGGTGCGTGAAAATTTCCCTTCACACCGCTCAAGCCTTTCCAAAGGGCAGTCTTCTGCGCCAGTGACTTGGCCAGCATATCACCAGGAACGAATCAAGCTTCATCCACTGTCCCCGACCACACCTGTGGGCTCACACGGTGTGATTGTGCACGCCGCTTGAAGTAGTCCCTATACGTGGGATCCTAGGGCGTGGCGTCTGCTCGAATTTTCATGTGTCGAAGAATGGCCACGTTAGCTGGTCGTCCCTGAAAAAGTCTTTTGTCCGAAGGTTGGCACACGGAGGTGAAGCGAGATAGCTCTGCGCGTTATCACTGGCAAGAGAACCCGGTACCAAAACACTCCCAGGTGTCGGAGAATGGCTCGTAAGTTTTGCCCACCCCACAGAGGAGGGCATGACGACCTGGAAACCGTGGAAGCACGGGGCCGTCCGATTTGCCGCATTGCGGCAACGGGGAGTGGGTCACGCGCTGGCCGCCTGGACGGTGAGGAGTGTGCATGGCCCATGGCGACTGGCCCAGAGTCCTGCGCTGACGATTACTCTGCCTAAGGTCTATTGCGACTCACTCGGGATTCCAAGATTAACTGAGGGCCGATAGCTTAACCCGCCGAACCGCCGTATACGGACCCGTATGTACGGTGGTGTGACAGGGAAAGCGGGCGACCGCCTAAGCATCCAGCAGCCCCCGCCCTCACCCCGAAAAAAGACAAGCGGCTCTTGTACTGCCCGGAATTGATCGGACACACACTTAGGAAACCATGTTCAGCTTTCTATCCCATTCTTCGCGCACCTGTTGTGGTGTTTGATACCCATGACGTTGCAGGATCCAGTGGGCGTTATACCGGTCGCGGAATTCGTACCGCGCCTGTCGCAGAGGTTCTTCATCGTCGGACACTCTCAGCCAACGTAATGGCTCTTTCAGGGTGCGCAAGAATCGTTCAATGACTCCATTGCCTTCGGGACTGCTCACAAAGCTGGGCGAGGCTTCGAGGCCTAGGAAGGGGCCTGTAAGATTAACTGTGTGTATGCCGTCATGCTCTTGATGGCAAAGTGGAATGGCGAACTAGGGTATATCTTAAATTAACAATGCCAAATTTCTTACAAAGCCCCGCCCTTTTGGCGGGGTTATTTACTTAGGTATTAGAACTTGTTTTTAAAGGGATTTTTATTCCCCATGGAAGAGAAGTTCATGGTTTTTCCTGTTCGGGTATTCCTCACTTTTCATGCTTGAGTTTTTTGAATGCTTTGGCGGGCTTCTGAAAGGGAGAGGAGGGGTGTCTGGAGAAGTTGTTGTGCCGTGGAAGAATCGAGCGTAAGATCGGGAGGGCGGCTCAAGCCAGCTTCTTGAATCGTTCCCTTTTTAATATTGGGTGTTGGAGTGATTCTGAAATGTTCTAATAATTGCATCCCTAATTCCCATCGGTTGAGAGCTTTTGGCCCTCCCACATGGAGTATTCCTGTGTGTTCAATTCTTGCTAATTCCAGTAAAACTTCGGCGAGGTTTTCTACCCAGAGAGGACACCGTAATTCATCGGTAAAGAGACGGTAGGGTTCGCCGGTTTGTGTTTTCTGGATCAACTCCGTGGTTTGACGGTCTGGAGCGCGGAGATCATAGAGCAATGACGTGCGAACAATGGTGGTTTGTGGATTGAGGGAACTGACTCGTTCTTCTGCTTGAGCTTTGGTTTGGCCGTAGGGATGGATAGGACAGGGTTGGCAGCTTTCTGTGTAGGAAGCAGCTGTTCCATCAAACACTTGATCGGTTGAAAGATGAATGAATCGAATATGTCGTTCTGCCGATTGTATCGCAAGCAGAGCGGCTGCAGAGGGAATGGCTGCCAGGTTGCTACCCTGATCAGAGCAGGCTGTATGGATGATGATGTCTGGTCGCACTCGATCCAAGAGCATTCGAACCTCCTGTGCCTGCTGTAGATCGCAGACATGAAACGATACGTGTGGAATAGCCGTCGCGGCAGTCCGATGCAAGGTGCCGATTGCCGTAAAATGATCAGCCTGTTGTAAGAGATGGGTGCCTAAAAACCCTGCTCCGCCTGTGACGAGAAGTCGTGGTTTCATGATCTAATATTGTAGAGCAAGTCTAAAAGAAAATCTTGTGCGCTAGGTATCTGTTGACTAGAATAGCTCTCTGTTTTCAATGGCGAATGTATGGTGATCAACGATGGCTGTGATTGATTTACGCAGTGATACGGTGACGAAACCCACGGCCGGCATGCGGGAGGCGATGGCCTATGCCAATGTAGGGGATGATGTCTATGGCGAGGATCCGACGGTCAATAAACTAGAGAGTATGGCTGCCGAATTGCTAGGGAAAGAGGCAGGATTGTTTGTTCCCACAGGGGTGATGGGCAATCAATTGTCGATTCGATTACATACGCAACCGGGCGATGAGGTGATTGTTGAGGGGGCTGCTCATATTCTTCGTTATGAGGGCGGGTCGGCTTCGTCTCTGTCAGGTGTGCAACTCTGTCCGGTGCCCGGGTCTCGAGGCTTGCTATCTCTAGAAGCCGTGGAATCGTCCATACGTCGGCCGGATTTGCATACCCCTTCTACCACCCTGTTGTGTTTGGAGCAAACGCATAATGTGGGTGGGGGTTCCGTGTATCCTTTTGAGACGATTCAACAATTGACTGAGCTTGCCCGTCGGCATGGTCTGGCGTTGCATTTGGATGGGGCGCGGTTATTTAATGCCTCTGTGAAGACTGGGGTGTCAGTCGCTGAGTATGCGATGCTTTTTGATACCGTGTCGTTTTGTCTCTCGAAAGGGTTGGGTGCGCCGGTTGGCTCCATGGTCGTGGCTGATGCCGACCGTATCCAGAAGCTCCGAAGATTGCGCAAAGTCTTTGGCGGTGGGATGCGGCAAGTAGGAATCTTGGCGGCAGCGGGTATTTATGCGTTAGAACATCATGTCGAGCGTTTGGCCGAAGATCATGTCAATGCCCAACACTTGGCGCGATTGCTCCAAGCGATTCCAGGAGTGGCTGTGGATGTGGAATCGGTCGAGACGAATATCGTGATGTTCCAAGTCCCTCAATCTTCCAAGTCCACTGAGCAATTACTCGAGGATTGTCGTGAATCGGGTGTATGGCTCAATGCAGTTGGCGACCGGTCTTTCCGAGCTGTGACGCATCTAGATGTGAATCATGAAGATATGGAAGTTGCTGGACATGTTTTTGCCCGGGTGTTCGTCAGCTTGTAAATATGTGATAAGGATTGAATTCGTTGACAGGAGAAGAGAACCTTCCTACAATTTTCACTCTATTCTAAGAAAGAGGCGATCGCGTGAGTGCCTTCCCAGCTGTTTCGTTTCAGCAGATTTCACAGATTTTAGCGTTGACGGATCAATTAGACATTTCGCGTGAAGCCGTGGAAATTCCTCTTTCGCCTGAAAGTCCAGGTGTTGTTCGTCGTTTGCCCAATGGCAAAATAGAGATTGTGGTTGATGCCGATCTTCCATTTGATGAATGGTTGCCATCAGTCCATTCGAAAGTTCAAGCCTTGATCGTAGAAGTTTCGGCATCTGAGTAAAGGATTTAGTGATGAGTCAGGGCATAAGGGATACGTGATCGATGGCGGTACGTGATCGAGAATGGCCGGGGTATACGATCTGGTATTGTTGCCAAGATTGTGGTCGTTTGTGGACATATCAGGGTCTTGATGTCGTGGCGTTGGACTTAAGTTGTTCGTTAGGTCCTGCTGGCGTGGGTGAAGGGGTGCTTTCTCGAATGTGTGCAATTTGTGAAGGTCGGTGTAATGTCCCGGCAGCGGAGATTTGATCAGTTGTTCTGATATCAAGAAGTCGATTGCATTGGCTTCGAAAGAGCATCCCTTTGTTCGTTATAGTGATTCCAAATAATTTCGGTTTGACATGTTCTTTCAAGTCCGTTCACACGTTTTCTCCTGCTTGGAGACCTGCAGACTGGCCTGGGGCGAAGGCACTCAGACCTCTGCCGACGTTGTCTGAGCGCAACGAGTTCGCCTGCACTCCACTTAATCCAGCTTCCGCTCATCTGATGTGGCTAGACTGAGGCTCACTATTGCCTGGTGCGTCTCGAAGAGCGAAACTTTTGTGTCGAGGCCTTTTGTCTCCACAACAAATGGGGCACCCTGCGGGATACGCGAAGCAAAACCTCGGCTGCTGGGCCGACGCCCAGCAACAAGATCGGCATCCTTTTAGATGAAAGATATGGCTCTACTACTCAGGGAAAAAACTGCAGGAAGTTATTTGAAAAGACTATAATTACGAGCCAACTGCTACAGGATGTCCTTTCATGTCCGTTTCTCCTGCCTTTCCTGTTGTTTTCTCCACGGACCATTCCTGAGGGGTGATTTTTAAGATGTGCCCTTTCAGGGTATAGAATTCGCCTTCTGGAATCTCCACCTGATTATTCTCCCCGACATTGATGGCAAGTACACGTTTCTTGTTACTAGTCGTCGTGAGTGTCACACCCTTCTCTGAACGTTCCAAATGGTAGGCCCCTTGCTCGTTGATGACGAGAGAGTTGGCTTCAATCTTGGCATGAAGTTTTCCACCAGAATCAAAAATGGCAAAGTTCACGCGGATTGGGACGCCGCCGGTTTTTCGAAGTTCTAATTCAATTTGCGGGAGTCCTTCTATTTCCACCGTTCCGTTGGAATTACGATACCAATGTGGCCCGACTTTCACATCCATGCCCACAAGCCTCCTTCTGATGAGAACATTGATGAAATTGGGATAAAGCACAATAGGGGGACATTCTACTGAGCAGAGAAGCCTGCTGGCTAGAGGAAATTTTCTCCGAGAGATGAGGCCTGGACCGTTATCGTATAGGAGATGACTGCTTGATGCGATTTACGATTAAGGCAATGCAGCCTCCTAAGAGACCATCACCCACAATGGGAGGGTAATTCTGTAGTGCTCCCCTGAAGTCAAGCCACCTGTACATGATATTCTTGCCGAAATTGTCGAGGGCTCCGATAGCCTAACG
>WURV02153459.1:0-16894 GCA_011762755.2 Epimenia babai
ATATAGTGAGATACAGAGGTGAGGAGGAGGGGGGGGAGAGAGAGAGACTAATGATGCTAACGATATTGCTGTGGTCGAATCATCTTATTACATCCGATAGGCGTTCCTTCTCATGTGAAGGTCCACTATTATAGAGCGCTCTTCCAATCTTATTGCGACAGCGGATATCTCTCATGTCATTCAAATCCAACTTGTAGACATATATTTCTATAGGCTTTTACATGATGTATTTTGATATTGTTTCTGTTCATCTTTTAGTATGTTGATATATTTTTACGGATAAAGCGCAACTGATAGTGTATATACACATACTGATATCTGCGCTATATAAAATTTACTTAAGGAAAAAAAGTTAAGCCCCCACCCTATATTTCACTCTCCCTATTGCGTAAATTTCACATTTTAGTAGTATCATTAGCATCTAGATAATTCTGTGCTTCATTATGCATTTTAGTAGTTTATTATATCTACAAAATCATGCAAATATAAGGGTTATATCCCAGATGTGCTCAATAGGATTGAGATCGGGACTTCTTGCTGGCCGTGGTAGAGTGGTGACGGCGTTGTCCTGCAGAAATTTGATAACTGCACGAAATTTGTGGGGTCTTGCATTCTCATCCATAAAAAATATATCATGGTATTGTTGTGAGCTTATCTGTTACGTATGCTTCACAATTTGTAGCCTACAAGTATGCCTGGTAATGACTGGCATATTATCACTAATAATGTCATTATAAATCTACATACCCGGTGATAAAGATGTGTAGGGTGGGGCTAAACTTTTCACCTAAATATATTTCTCCATTAGCTATAAGACATGATGCATCCGGGAATTTTTTTCATGTTCTATCTTCCACCGCTCCCCACTCCAGTAATCCTAAATCTATGAGATAACTGGCAGATCACCCGAATTCGCGATATAAACGAAACTTACACCGAAAATATCCAGAACTATTATCATAGCCGGCCTCTACAGTACAACTAAGTTGTCTTAGGTCGATATTCGCGCGAACATTCTGGACTCAACTTTTCAGAAAATCACAACTATCTAGACAGTGGCGCCAATTAATCTACTAGGAAAACGCTGTCACTCCAAATATCATGAAAGTGGTCTGTCATCTTATTTGGCAATCCAAAATTGTGGTATACGAACGAACATGCATAAATCCACCCAGTCTTTTATTGACTCACTGCAAAGAACTCCGGTCATTTGGATTGCAGTATTCTGAAGAAGATTCCTCTGAATAAATGAAAATTAGCAAATTTTGTGTAATTATTTGATAATTCTTTGATATTTCAGTATTTTTGGGGCAACAGCAGCCTTTCTTAATGGGACGCTTCTATACAGTACTCGAAAACAACCGGTACGAAAGTTCAAGTTCAGTAACCCGACTCATCTGTCCACAGTACGTTGGACCACATCAGTTAAGACATTTTTTAACCGTGCAAATCTTGTCAGGTGATAAAAGATAGGCTACAGTGCTGGGAATTTCGCTGGGAATAGAACCTATTATGATTTTTGGAGGCCGTTACAATTAGACAATTATATGCTCTTTCGTGCCATTCATAACTACCTACTCACAATGCCACGTTTCACCTACACTCTCTGTTTTTTCATGCTGATGCTAAGCTCGACTAGAGTGATGCTCTGGTCACACCTATTTCAGCGGCAACTTTTTGGGGAGAAAGGAGCCTTTTTAAAGCGCACCAGCTAATCGATCACCAAATGGGGCACTGGTGGCATGTTTGGAGATAAATAGGTGTGAGGCATTTTAGGAATTGAATAATACTACATAAAAGATTTACTAATTAATTCAAGAGTAGAAAATTTGTGGAGCAAATAAAGTAATGAATTTCCGGTAGTGTGAGCATAAAAGCCTATGTCTAATTTTGCCATCCAATATTATGTGCAGGAAAATTTATTTCACATACACAGTTTGTGTAGCAAAGCACTTATGTTATTGTCATTCGAATTTGTCATATTTATAGGTAGTTCTCTCCGATCTGGTCAGCACTACGAATTTTGAGTGTAAATCAAGTAAGACTACATTAGTTGTGTGTTTTAGACGTCTCGCCCTTTTTATGGCCGTATAGAAACATGGCAGCCGCACACCAAGTAAGTGATAAAAAATACGGCAGTGTGATCAATTTCATTATATTTGTGATACGCAATTATGAAAAGTGTATTTAGTTCTAGGTTAACGAATAAAATTTCGTGTTAATTTGGATCACAACTCATTATACCTTACTTTGAATTAATTTTTCCTCGCTGGTCATGTAAATTCGTGTCAATATGAGGGGATTAATTGGGATCAAAGAGTGGATGTAAATCGTCATTTGTAGTTTAACAAAACTGTAGACTTACTCGTTTTATTTCATATTTGGAGTTTAGAGATATAGACGGAGTATAAATGGCAACACTCCGCGTTTTTACAGATATTTTCATTTATTCATTTATTTTATTTTTGCTTTAATTTAAGACAAATACAATATTACTATGTCCATAGTGTAATATCGTAAACCTGAGGCCCAGTGGAAAAAATATGAAAAGTTTATAATAGATAAACTTCATTTGATGTCAATGGAGGTGACCAATGTGGTTCTTTGAATAGCTGGAGTACAGAGATAACATGCACTCTGACCAACATATCAGCAGTTTTTGGCGTATTTCACATATTCTAACTGGCCATCGCAATTTAAAGAAATATGATTAAGTAATAAAATCTCATTGTATATTTAGTTCTTTATTAATGGCGTCATATGGTGTTTGTTCCTTCAGTTATTCTTTCGCTGTTGCTAAGTAACTGTAGATACGAGATTAAAGATTAAAGCATAATTCATCATTTTTATTGTATTCTTTAGTAACCTTTTACTGTCCCATCTCGCATACTTACAGTCAATGTGACGGTTTTGCTAACCCTAACCTACACCTTCCTACCTTTACAATCAGAATGCATACATAGGGAGGATATCAATCCAGAAATATCAATTCACCAAATACAGGGTAACAATTCACATTGAGAACAACCAAGTTAGAAGTGGTTGTACATCAAGGCATCAATATCTCAAAAATTAATCGTTTTGGATGGTTTTCATGAGAATGTTTGTATAGTGATAATAGAAATCACGTAAACCCAAACCTAAATTTAAAGTTGTAGCGAATAAATACCGCTTTATGAGCAGTGTTATTAGGGTTAGAGCAAGGATTAGAGAATATGTATAATTAGCAATATATCAAGGAAATATATTCCTTGTTAGCGCGGGGTATATATATTCCTTGTTAGTCGATCGTAGCTTATAGTCATGGTTAGGTGGGTCTGGGAAATTGTTATCAATGGTGGGGACATTGTTATATTAGAACTTATGGTAGTTGAGAAGATATAAATATTTGCGTCGGTTGGCAAAAGAGGGTATGTTAAGTTTACATCTGAAGTACTTTTTTGAGTTAGTGAGAGGTTTGCTGTTGTCACTTATCATTAGTAATCTATTCTGCAGAGTGTTCAGTATTTTGAGTTAGTTGCTGACATGTTATAGAAGGTAGAGGAAGCATATTTGATTCTTGGTCGGATAAGAGACACGTAGAATTTTGAGGCCATGCAATCTGTTAGGATGGGTCTGATGCGAGAGAATTGTTAAGTATGGGTAAGATTCAATTTTTCCCTTCGAGTATGTGATCATTCCAAGAGAGTGGATACTCGATGTGCAAGCCTAAGTATTCAATGAATGTGCCCCAGTAAACGCAATAGGGCATCGTACAGACTTTTATCAAAAACTTATTAGTAATTTTGCACATGCCATTTTATAGTTATTTTTTTATTCAGTACAGAGGTCATAATCGTGTTTTATCTCTCCCAATTTTATCCATGGTTCATTTAACGGGAAATTTGGGCGTCCAGCTGAATTTGTTGCGAACAAAGCCCTTCTGACTAACCGTGCTAGAATGGAACTGTGTAATAATGCAATAAAACTGCTAAACTATTGCAGACTGAGCGTGCTTTTCAAAAGCAGCCCACTATCTTCTTGAATAGGAAAGAGGGTCTACCCAGTCGAAAAGGAAGGAAACGCCGTCAGCGTTTCTATAAGAATGTTGGCTTGGGCTTCAAAACACCCAAGGAGGTAATAAATAACTAGTAATATAATTATTATATAACAAATAAATGATTATATTGAAATTATTTATTTTGTAATCTGTTAGAATGTAATATCTCAAACAAAATTACTAACTAGTCTTATCTGTTATGTTACGTTTGGAACAATTTGCTTCATTAAGATTTTTTACAGATGTTGGCATGTTCTTTGTCACCAATCAGGGATGGACAATTGTCCATGTATGTGGCCATTTGCAGGTAATGTATGGTGTCGCGAATCAAGTGGTAATTTGATGGTAATGATCGAGGGCAATACCTTTTTTTATCGACGAACTGGTTTTATCAATTATGAGTTTTCACATATGTCTGAATCTTCAACTGGTGATGGACAATTACAAACGCAGGTGTGCAGGTATCGTGATTCGTACCTGTCCACATGTCAAATTACAGGTAATTTTTTCGCATCATTTTTTGTGATAAAATAATTCACGGATGTAACATTCTGCTATTGTTCTTATATATCCCATTTTCTGTACGTAATGTGAAGTTACCATTCATATTATAAGTCGAGGGTGTAACGTAATGTCAGTAGTATGTATGTAGTTATGTGGCACCGGTCCATAACCACACTAAATACCCAAACCCTCATGGGCAGACAGGGCTTAAGGTACTTTTTGCACAAGAACAAAGTGTGCACTCGTAAGACCAGAAATTGAACCAGGATCCACTGGTGTCAGTTTCAACGATCAAAACACGCTAACTGCCTCCAGTTGTGTCCGTAGTATGTGATTTATTATTAGTGTTAGCGGGCTCATCATTTGTGCGGGAACGATCATTTCTCTGCAAATTCATTCTCAGCTACTTATTTATGGTGAGTAGAGTGACTGAATAAAGTACCTTACTCGAGGATACAAAGGAAATACACAACTGGTATCTCCTGGCAGACGAGCCCACCACCTGGTCCATAAGCAAGCACTCTACGTACTGCAGTGAACTTAGTGATTTACATTGGAGTTACTGTGGTTGATTGTCATTCAAACTGTCATGTAAATGATGTACTGGTGAAAAAAATTGAATAAATGGACATATAACACGATAAGTGGAGGTGACGCCATATTGACTAACTAAGGTTTTGATTAACACGAGCTTTCATATCCCAGTATACCTTATCAAGTGCAATGATGGCCTTATACAATATTGCTAACACAAACACCCACATCTCTGCATAAATTAAGCGAACATGGCATTTATATACAATACAATGGTTATATACGATTTTTGCAAATAAAGATGCTCAGTAATGGTTCGCATACGATGAAAAATTACATATGACTTAAGTAGCTAACTATGGAAAGCTGGGCTATGACAAAGGAAATGATGAACTGTTTGGAGGCCTTAGAGGTGTTGTGGATGCAGTAAACTCGTACGTGTAGACTGGATGGCTTGGTGCACATACCCGTCCATTACTAACGAGCTTAGCAAACAACGGTGCCTCATCGGTGTCATAAAAAGAATGAAATTGAAATTCTCTGGCCGTCTGACACAAATTGACAAACTGACCATGTTCCTCCTGTGAGTCTGCGTCGACGGGACTTAAGGAGATGGACTTTGAGATAACGCTGGAGTGAGAACTTCCAAGATAGAGACTGCCTAAATTGCAGCTGACAAGATACGCACACGACTGTAGGATGTGGAGACGCTAGGTGCGGCATGTCACTTATGAACCTGATTTCCAACCACAAGAATGAGCATGTGTGAATCGAAGCGATCGTTTGATGGCAAGTTGTTGGCTGTATTTGTATAATCTAAAGCCAACTACACCCTAATTTGAGTAAGTTGTAATTTCAGCGGTTCCAGTTACACCTGTGATATTTCTCTCGGGTGCAGATGATGAAAATAATCACGACGGTCTGCTGAGGTCATGCTGCTGTCATAGTGATGACTGATGCACCCTGCAGTGATGTAGTGTTTCTTTTATATGGCCAAAGATTTGAAGCGGTAGCCTAGTTACCGAAAAAGTGCAGTCTTGAAAACACTCATTTCTTTTGACTTTTCAAACAATCTCCAGCGATTGCTGCGTACATTTTTCTCTAAAATCGCTTAATCATTGATCGCATCGTTCACATTATATTTTATGTTGAAGATAATGCTTATATGTTTATATGTTTGTTCAGTGACATCAACTCTGGGTTCTTATACATAGTTAAATAAATGTAGTTGTCCCTTATTTTGCCTCTCAGGAATCGCACAACAAATTGCTCTAAATGACATGGGAGCAGTTTGTTGTTTTTATGTTTTTTTTTATAGTTTTATGTTATCTATTTAAACGTGTATATAATAGCTTGGTAGGTGTGACCCCTCATCAAGTTTATGACAGTATTTATTAGTAAATTTGTTTATGGGTAAGGTTTCGGCATACATGTCCACAAATAGTAACTAAGAGTAAATTTATTTTCATCATACTACTATCTCATACCACGTCTTACATAGGTAATCGTTGGTCGCTGTCTCAGTGGATCCTGGATTGATTCCTGTTTGGCCTGTGGCATTTTTCTGGCCAAGATCTGTCACGAAAACTCTGCCCGTGGGAGTCTAGATAGCTTGGGCAGAATGGTGATATTTTGGATGCTGTTGAGTGTTGGGTCTGTGTTTTGTGACACTGGCTCATCATGTCACCATATTCAGTCACCTCCTGTCCCAGATTTCGCGAAATGTGCATGAGGGGTCAGCTGTCTTTGATTTGTAGTCCAGTGATAGTGATGTAGATGGACGAGGATCAACTGATCAACTGTACCCTAGCTAAGAAATAGCGTTGAAGCTTCAGTGAATGACAAGATGGGGATATTCTTAGGAGTTTTTCATTTGCTGAAAATAACACATTAAAATTCTAACTAGTATCTAGGTCACTACCGTTTGCGCAATAGATACAGATTGACAAATCACCCTATTGTGTCATTTTGAAAAGCCGAAAACTTTCTCATAGCGTTATGGAGTCAATTTACGTTTCAGCAACTTTTCATTCTGTTACATTCAACAAATGTCACAATGTGAAGGTGCTATTAGTCGCACATTTGGAGAATGCATTTAATTTGCAATGAGGTAAGATATACGGATATAGCTTCACTCATGCAATTGATGAGATTACTCACGACGGTCTACTGAGGTCCAGGTGCTGTAACAGTGATCACTGATGCATGTATTTATAATAAATATTCCAAGGTATATCCCAGCGCTGTATTCCACATTCAGAATAGCCTATTTATGTTATGTCACATCAGAGATAGTTACATTATGGGGTATGGTTGCATCAATAGTCCTTTCTGTAGGCAATCTTTATTACTCTATTACATAAAATTTATTTACACAGTATTTTTACGTCACCGGACTTTATGCTCAATGAGCTTTTCTGTTCGGGCTTCGTACATCTTCCGTCTAAGGGGGGAGTAATTTCTTACGATGTTTGTATTTTTACTAAACAAATTTCCTCAAGAGCCGCTTGTCGCAGAGCTCTGCAATTTGGCAGGTATCATCATTGGGTTGGTCTCTTTTAGATTTGGTCGGCGTATTATCGGACCAAGGGGAAGTAATTTCTGGCAGTGTTTGTGGTTTTACTTATCTTCTCAAAAACCGCATGTCGCAGAGCTCTGTTATTTGGCAGATAGTATCATTGGGTTGGTCTCTTGTAGATTTGTTATAAGTATGTTAGACAGCAATGTTATTAGTGCACTTTAAACCAAATATATTTCATTTTTAAATAATAATCTTTCTTTGTACAAACATAAAGATGAGTAACCATTGCCACCAAATATAAATATGTATGGTCTCCACACCCCCTCCCCAACCCTTGAGGCTATTTTTTTTATAAGGTGTCTTAGGGCATGTTCTATCATTTTGATTGGCATTACTTCAATTGCCAATGGAGGAATAACTCTTACTTAATGCGAAACCATGGCCCGTTATTTTTCAATTATTTCCCCTTAACATGTATGCACAATTGGTTACTGTACAGGTACTGTCAAATACTAGCTGATGTTGAAAAAGTGTTATCCAATGCGCATTCTCGCAAACATTTATTCGCATGCATGATCCGTTGGTATGTGTGCGTGATTGTCTTATGATAGAGTTTCCAGTTTCCACTGACATTAACCCTTACCACAGTGACAACTGTACATCACATTACTCTTGCAATACTATTCTGTGATAACAGAGTGCTAAGGGTAAAACAATGGATTATTTCCAACTACTAAGTTCGCCCATGTCCCTGCATTAGGTATTTCGGGATATCGTGCACAGCTGTGAGTTTTAATCTCTAGGGACCCCCATAAGAATTTTTTGTCCATAAACCGGAGAGTGAAAAGCGAAAAGCCGCTGGCTGAATGCGGTCATCATGTTTGTTACAAATGTGCAGTTTTTACAGTCGAAGGCGCTATGGTTAAAAACGCAAAATATGCTAGCGGTTGTGAATTCAAATCCAGATACATTAGGTGTTCTTTGCAGTACCTGAGATGGATTTTTGTACCTGCATGAGAAAGAATTGTATCGCTGTGTGTAATGAATTTCATGTATTTTTTTCTTATTTTTTTATAGGCTGACTGCCGAAGTAACTGTTGTGTAGGCCAATTTCATTAATGACTCTTTACAAAGCTAGCGTATGTGGTTAACACGACAATTTGATTAGCCTCACTTCTATAAGGGGTGGGGAAAACACCTAATGCGAAAAACCCACCAATACTGGGCAGACAATTGACCTTCTTCCATTCACGCCACCGGTTCCAGATGTCTACATACGAGCTACATATGTCGCACACTCCGCTATGTCTATGGAAGGTTATTTACAATGAAATAACAACATAGCGGGGTGTAAGTTTGTATGGAAGGGTAGAATGACAAAATCAAAGTCGTACCTACATTTCATACAATAACAATTACGAATCATGAAAAAAATTAGCGTAAAATTACCACAATTTTTTAGGATACTTAACCACCCTTAACCGTTTCACAGATCATTCACCTTCGTGTTAACTAACTCGACCGCGACAGATTAACGAGCCAATGTCATAATATTTACATACGTATGTACACGCGCTTTGTATAATAGCTACTTTGATCTCAAGTCGCGGGAGGGGGTTTCAAATCCCAGTCTAGTCGTATCTATCGTGTGAAATAAAGATGGCGCCATTCCGGTATTGAGGAATATATCGGTTAATGGGTATCTCCTACACTATCTCCTACGCTTTTCGTGTTTTGGCTTACAATCACAGCGGAATAGTGGTCATTCTGATGTAATGCTTATTTCATTATAACAATGGCCACATTACGTAATGTTATCTTGGCTATTTTTACATAATTGTGAGCGAGCAATCAGGATGCGCGATGCGCGTTTGTGGACCAGGATGGCTTTCAGGGCTTATGTACCAAACTAATTATCATTACATATCACATACTGCTTCACACTTGAGGCTTGAAGTGCATGGTTACAGATTACTATATATACACATACCCCCACCCATTATTTGTTTAAATAATAATAGCGAGTTCAATGGTCACTCAATTTGTACAGCCACAGGTGTAGTAGGCTATCTAGATGTTATCTGTTAACAAACTATAATTTCTTTCGTGCTTGTTCGCGATACTGCGTCAATGCTCTTGAGTTTTATCTACTTTGCCGATACAATGCGTCATATTTCGATGCATATCATATGCGATACGTGATAGGACGATTTTCGGTATCAAGGTGCAGAATACTTTTCACGGCAATCTTTATAGACCATGCGACCATTGATATCGATATGCAGAAATAACGATCACTGCGATTGAAATGCTGTGAAGGTGAAACTTCAAGAAGAATTCTCGTAACATTTCGATCGCTGGACAATGGTTCGGTATTTTAAAGTCTGGTTCTTCATGGGAGATGTCCCGATTTAAAATCCGCACAAACCCAAGGCTTGATGATACGATAAGAGAAACGCCATGGGGGAAACAGTTAGATGAGTGGTGGGAGAGTTAGACTCGTAACTGAAAGGTCGCGGGTGTTTGAAACTGCCCGCCAGATGACTTTTCTGCGATGATGCTCAGCAAGTAATTTTTTCCCCGATTGTCGGAGTAAACCGTCTCTAAAATGGGTAGATATCTTCGACAGGCAATATTCGAGTGTCAAAAGGTATTTATCTGCGCCGACTATAGCTGCCGTTAAAACACTTGTGGGAAATGTTATATAAAAGCTTTGGCTGAAACTTGCAGTCTATAAATCTTGTACTTTACCTCATGTTGGACGTCAAAGTTAAAGAACGATGTTATTAGGCTGAAGCTATGATGGCTCTGGAGATACTCAGCAGCCATTCACTGCGGGCTGAAGCTGTAATACCTTCCCATATTAGTATTGGCACGATCCGGTGGCATGACATATTTATCCTCTCAATGAGAGCAGCGGTAGATTAATGGTTTTTAATGCTAAAGGTTGCAAATTTGACTAAGCGCAAACTAGGTATTTTTTCTCCAAACATATCTTGTACAATGCGAAAAGGTGAAGGTAATACTTTGTTGAGTAACTAAGGTTATGATGATGGCAGGCTCTCGTATACAAGTATACTTCATCGGGTCCAATGAGGGGTTTTAACACACAGGGCGTATTTATGATGAAGTAAAACTGTGTGCGAAACCTTGTGTTAATCATAACCATGGATAATCTCTAATTCATATACATCGATTCTGGCAACATAGCAACAAGTCATAATACCATATTAATCTCCATAAACTCTATACATCCTTTAACTGTTGTGTTAGGCTATGATTCAACTTATGCGTACTTTCTATTGTGTTATGCAATGTTATCAGTTATCACATGAAATGTATATAGGCGCTTTAGAGACATAATAGTTATTAGGGCGTCTCTAAAACAAATTGATTATTATTTATTATTATTATTAGTGTATTATTATTATAAGTGCTAGTATGTGAATTGAAGGCAATTTTCTTACTTTGGACGGATCTATTCACTTGATAACGGAGTCCCAACCTTTTTATTAAACAATTATAATCAGACCACTACCTGTTTAGTAACGCTGATGTAATAACTAACAGTTAACCCTACAGTTATACAATACACGGATGTGAACTGATAGTGTCAATGACTATTGTTATTATTAAAGGTCCCCCCCCCCTTTATTGTCACTACCAGGTAGCGAGGAGGATCCATTATATGACTCATGGGAAGATTGGTAAAAGCAGCAGTATCTTGGTTTAAAAGTCCAATGGATGGCCGATTTTTCTTTTTCATAGTATTATGTTACTGTTTATACTTGGTAGACATACCAATATAATTTCAACCCAAGCAGACAAAATGCCCGTTTAGTACCATAATAAAGTTAGTTCGGCTGTCAACTTAGTTTTACTGCTATACATTGAATAAAAAATCACCGAAAACTGGAGAAATTGCTCTGTAAATTGCTTTTGTCATACCAAGAAGTAGGTAGGATTTTGAATGGCGGGTTTTTATGCGCGAGTTTTACCACACCTGTAATGATTGCATTTAATGCTGATATTTTGTTGACAATGCAGGCAATGGAAGGAACGTACGTCGACATGAAGTGTCCATTCACTGGTAATGTAAGCATTCGGGGACGTATCCTGCGGGGGGTTGTCATGAAGATGAAGATGCAGCGTACAATAGTCATTCGACGCGATTATCTCCATTACATCAAGAAGTACAAGCGCTTCGAGAAGCGCCATAAAAACATGTCCGTGCACCTAAGTCCATGCTTCAGGTGAAGTGACTCATTGGTTTATTCTGTATGAATAACTTATCGCACTAATAAGTCTTCATATTTATTTGCAGTGGCTTAACATTTAGGCAGACTTTGCCAATGTTGGCAGTAGAACGCCACATACATATATTAACTAATCAGCAAACAGTATATTCACAGTGGGAAGGTCGTAACATGCAAATATCAAGTGTATACCGTGTTTTTGCATTGAGAACATGCGTATCGCCACACCGTGGTGACATGCTGCCTTTTATGGTCTGTTTCGGTAGACACCGTCCCGCTTCTGCATGCCATACTGCTCTGTTTTCCTAGTCGTAAAGAAGGCAATAGTCCCAAGAAGATTAACTGTCACATTTTAACAATTTTGTTACATTACAGTTGTCAGCTATTCAGTGTTTTTGCACCAATGCTAATAAGTACAATTCAATCAGATGTCTTATTTCCACGGTATTGTTTCACGTACATATATGCGTTATCACGGCAAAGAGTAATGTTACAGAACGATTGACTTAATGTGCGCGCGTAGTGCATAATAGGTCTAGAAATGTCCAGCGTATTTTGATTGAATATTATTTAATGTTGCTTAAATATTGGGCTGTTCTAAAGCGTAATATGTACATAGCCTTTTGACATGAAATTCAGTGTAGAACACAAAGTTTATTTTATGGTGTGAGCCTATGATGAAAAACATCACGACGGTCTCCTGAGAATTTATTTGTGAAGACACGTGATTTCTGACGCATGATGTATTCGTTATAGCAATTGGAAAAGTGATGATATGGTGAACACATTAGATTGATAACCTAGATTCTAGTGTATACGCTGTAAATATCTGTAAATAATAGCGGTAAAATATTCACAAGCAATAAATATCTAACAACCGTTAGATATTCTCACAATTTGTGAGGGGAATAGGGGAATTAATTCTCCCATATATACACTAGATGTTACCCCATCGCGTGTCGGGGTTGCTTTGATGCCGGCTAGTGAGTTAGGTATTGTTTTTCAGGGATGTCGACTTGGGGGACATGGTGACGGTGGGCGAATGCAGACCTCTGAGTAAAACTGTACGATTCAATGTTCTCAAAGTCACCAAAGGAACTGGCATAATGAAGAAAGGCTTCAAGAAGTTTTAGGCAAAAAAGGACATTGCGAGCGACTGTGTATTTGGGAATAAATAAAACCACTATATATGTTCCTTCAGTTTGGTATTATATTTATCAGATATTGGTCATATTATTCATCAGTACTGCACTGAAACTAAATTGTCGCGGTAACCACATAGGCTAGCTTTGTAAAGGGCCATTAATGAAATTGGCCTGCACAGCGATTACTTCGGTAATCAGCCTATAAATAAATATGGTTACATCATTTTGAGGGACAGGTGGAGCACAAGCACTCATCTCGCGAGTGAAGAAAAGTAGACAGTAAAGTTGACGCATAAACTGTTCGCAGAAGTCATGCTCGTAGTGGTCTGCGTGGGGGGGTTCCGGCAAAAAAAAACTTTATTTACGAAAGGATAATGTCACAAAAATTTGTCAAGATGGACTGATGATCAGTGGAAAGAGTTGTGGACTGATGAGTCAGAATTTGAAGTTTTTGGTTCCCGCAGAAAGGGGGTATGTTAGACGGCGCGCAGGTGAGACGTACAATAAATCATGACTCCAGCCTACAGCCTAGCGGTGTTCTGTGATGGTTTGGGGTTGTATCACAACCGAAGGTGTTGGAGATTTAGTGAAGATAGGTGGAATCCTGAATGCTCGACCACCCACTATGCTGTGCCATCAGGAAAGCGACTGATTGGTGACAATTTCAGATTTCAGCAAGACAATGACCCAAAACATTCTGCCAATGCCATAAAAACCTATCTAGAACAAAATCACAGATGGCATACCACTCTGCCGTGGCCCTCTAAGTCCCGACCTGAATATCATCGTGGTAGTGGAACTATATGGACAGTGAGTAGAATAAACGACAGCCTGCCTCTGCTGTTTAACTGTAGGAAGTCCACGAAGGCATTTGGAGAAACTTGCCGCAAGAATATTTCCTAAAGCTGTTCGCAAGCGTTCCCTACAGAATCGCTGCAGTTGTGAAGGCCAAGGGTGGTCATACAAAATATTCACATTTTGTGACAATTTGTAGTGTTTGATACGATTGTTGATGGAGAGTTTTGTTTGGATTATAAATACATTAAAATAATGCTATCTTAGGTGATTATTTTGACAAATATGTTGGTGGCCCAAGACTTGCAAAGTACTGTATATTAGCATTAATATGCAAGAGTCATTACTCGGCATACTTTTAGGCCGCAAATTGTGAAGCCTCTGTAACAAAGATATATATTTAATAATAATTTTATTGGATTCAATAGGCCTGAACCATATCAGGTTCGTAGGCACACACTATACAGCAACAAAATACCAAACGTTAGAAGAAAATACTGTAATCTATATGGAAAGTAGGAATATATATATAAAATGAACATTATCTTATTAATAAATTGCAATTGATTTTCAACTATAATTCATATAGTACATCATTTATAAACCAAGATATCAATATGACATAATAGAATAACATCACAAAGAATAACATCACAATTTATAAATTGTTTAAATAAGAATAGGTTTTGCAAGCCATCTATCTTCCATCTACTTTTACTTCAACCATCTTTACCATACCCTCTCATTGCCATTCTTTTAGTCGCTAATACTGATAAATGCTTTAACTTAATTCGAAAAAATTTTTTTACATCAAAATTGAATTTGTTCATTATGAGAGTTTTTTCCTTTGGACCTGCGTAAACCATGCATTTTTCCCATGTGTTTAATTATTTGGATTATACACGATTTTTGTGCTTGAATATTGAGAAAGATTTCTATTTAAGTGGCATATTGTGAATTTTATAAGGGTCTAATGCAGCATTCACTATTCCAAAATACAACTGGTATTTACTATTATTAATAAATTAGTGCTCAAATCTTGCCTCTTTTCCTTTGCCTTTTTTCATGTACAAACTACTATTCTTATTCACTGACTTCAGAACATAACGTACACACTCGTGGCTGGCGTGGCATTGGGAGGCATCAAGACGAGGGGAGTGTTGCCATGGGATACCGGCGATGTGGACACGGGATTCTTTGGTATTTCTTGGAAAACTGTACACTCAGAACTGCTGGCATATGTCAAAAAACAGGGTGTCTCGATGTCAATAAAAGTTGGTTAGTTTTCCAATAATTTTTCAGTACCTGTAATTATGCAATTCATTACTTTTGGACAGCTTTATTTAGTTGCTTTTGTTCACCGTAAGGCAGACCTGAAGAAACTTCTCATTTCATTCATAGATACAACATATACCTCAATGGTTAATGATGTTAAAAGGGCTTACAGCTTGTGACAAAGGTAAAATTCTGCTTACTGATTGTATGTTACGTAGCATATATTCCAATTTGGGCTGGCAACGATTAATACTGCTCGGACTGTTCAAAACCCCATGGGCAGTTAATTTTTAAAGCCCTTTTTAATTTATTAAATTTGTTGGTAGAGCACCTGACTGGTTACCTGGAAGTCGTGAGTTCGAGTTCCACCAGAGGTATAGGTTTTCTCTGTGCATTTTCAATCCATCAAATGTCGGACTTTATATAAATGACGTTGCAGCCCCCTTTTCTGATGGCCCACCGAATGCCCGCTCGATATCTGCCGTCCTCTCTCCTACTTCCTTCGGCGTTCACAATGATGTATACGGCCGTGAATACTTACCTACCCCAGGTCAGTGACCATTGGTCAGTGTAACTACATATGATTGTTTTAAACATCACTTGAGTATTATTCAGAAAATTGTATGATTTACATGAAAGGGGTCGTTTTTATTTAATCTATCAAAAAAATCCAAAATTTAACATAAAAAAAGGATCCCTAATGCCCCAAGATAGGACTGGTAATGATTAATATAATTGTTATAGTTAACTTCTACAGAATTAATGATTAATTTATAGTTAATTTCTATTATATTCAAATTCTTCTGTAGTTACATTCTTTAAAATTTTAAATTATTGAATGTTCCATTATACATGAAGATGTACCTTTGCATTACAAATAGGTTGTAATATTTTTCGTCAAAGTGCGATTGGGACAACTCTCCAAAACATAAGGCACATTAAAAAATTTTACAGTATTATTGAATGTTCCATTATACATGATGTACCTTTGCATTACAAATAGGTTGTAATATTTTTCGTCAGAGTCCGATTGGGACAGCTCTCCAAAACATAACGCGCATAAAATTAGCATTAAAGCAGTAAAGAGCTTCACAAACTAACAGAATCATTGGCATGATATATAGACTCTAAATATCAGGGGTTCTTAAAAACGGTAATAAACACCTAAATGCACAGGAGAAACCTTGCCCCTATAGCTCAGTTGATGGAGCACCGGACCGGTTATCTGGAGGCCATGGGTTTGAGTCCCATCGGACGTGTCGGTTTGTTTTCTGTTAATTTTTCTCCAAACTTGGCATATTATTCATGCTTTCGCCCACTGGTCCCCAGGACTTTATATACATGTATATTTACATCATTGGTTATTACATGGTTACACCCACAGGCCCAGAGTACCTTATGTATGTGTACCTCAGCGGTTGTTCCATGGTTTCATCCACAGGTCCGGAGCACTTTATGTACGTGTACATCAGCGGTTGTTACATGGTTTCATCCACAGGTCCGGAGCACTTTATGTACGTGTACATCAGCGGTCGTTACATCCCGCTGCACCGTGGCATCTTTCAACTATTCAGGTTGGATGAATACAACATTGACTACCTCAAAATGCAAAATCATGCCGGAAATCTGAAATGTACTGTCAAAGGACACCATGCATGCGTGCCCGCGGCTTTCTCTGAAGGTGGCGGCTATTGGTCGGATTTCTATTGCCACTGAACCAGTTTTGTTTTTGCTTTTACGACTTTTGTATTTTATTGTTTTACTATTATAAACTTAGTATTCTTATTGTTGGTAGTGGAAGTATTTATATGTTCAAGTTTGTATT
>WURV02153470.1:0-16893 GCA_011762755.2 Epimenia babai
CTTTTTTTACTCGGACTTTCAATCAAATTGAAGAACAAATAATATCCGGCAACATCAATCAATTGTACGAACTGGCCATGAAGCATTTGAGCTTGAAGGTTCCGATGGCATAACCGAATGGTACGAGAACAAACTGCAAGAAACGCAACATGATGTCAGTGATATTGCTCAACAAGCAGTAACACAACAACCTGTCGTTAATCTGCAACCTGCTGAATTTGACTCTGAATCGAATTTGACAGAGGGTGAATTGCAAGCTGTTCCGAGTTGGTTAAATGACCTTGCAGCAGATCAACCGGACGCAGTAGCTGTACCAACAAGTAGTGAACCTGCATCACAAACACCTGCATTTGATATGCCTTCTGGATTAATTGAAGAAGAAGATGCCGCTGTCAGTGAAATGCCAGATTGGTTGATGCAAATGGACGACTCTTCAGAAGTCGAAGCTGTTCCTGCATCTGCTGCTACTGATAGCAACATGCCAGAATGGTTGAGAGAAGCTGGTGTAGAAGAAGATGCCAACGTTCCGGGATGGCTGACGGACACCATCACAACCGAAGAAGAGATCGTCACGCCAGAGCAAGTGTTGTCACCTGTTCCGCCTAATCAAATACAACAAGCACCTGCGCCACAAACAACTGCTCCTGTAGTTGCACAAGTGCCGCAATCACCCGCGCCTGTCCCTGCACCATCTGCAATGGATCCGGCTGCAGCTGCGCAAGCATTACAAGGTGCGAGAAGCAAAGTCGAAGGTGGTGATGTGATGAATGGCTTGACTGATTACGAAGCAATCATTCGTGCAAATGCACAGCTTGACGCAGTTGTTGATGACTTATCTAAGATGGTTAAAGATAAGCATCTCAAAGAGAACGCCGCCGTGCACCGCATTTTGGGTGATGGGCTGATGCGCCAAGGGCGTTTACAGGATGCCTTGAATACCTATCGTAAAGCCTTGAATTTGCTATAGGCTAGCGATTTAACACCATTTATAATCACACGGGTCATATACACTATGACCCGTTTTTTTACGTCAATCGCTAAATTACCAATAAAAGGACACTAACGTGGAACGTACACTTATTATCATCAAACCGGACGCAGTACAACGTGGTTTAACCGGCGAAATCCTCACACGCTTTGAAAAACGCGGATTACGCATCGCTGGCATGAAGTTTATCCAAGTTTCTAAAGAATTAGCGGAAAAGCACTATGCAGTACACAGTGAACGCCCATTCTTTAGCGATCTCGTGAACTACATCGTTTCTTCACCCGTTGTCGTAATAGCACTCGAAGGCACAGACGCTGTTGCAGCTGCCCGTACAACCATCGGCTCTACCAAACCAAGCGAATCCCCAGCAGGAACCATTCGTGGTGACTTCGCGCTGGAAATTGGGCGTAACTTAGTTCACGGCTCTGATAGCGTGGAAAATGGTCAGATTGAAGTTGCAAATTTCTTCAGTGATGATGAACTCACTAGCTGGGGACGTGACACTGACAAATGGATTTTTGAGTAATCCGAAAAAACAATTTTGTAGCTAGATAGATACCCATAGAAAATTATCTATCTATACAGGTGTGGGGCGATTTTAAATAATCGCCCTCATTATTACCCTACTGAATACTCAGTAAGACCGTTGAATCCGCCTGCCACAACCCCTCAAGGTCATAGTATTGCCGTTTTTCTTCCAAGAAAATATGTAGCACAACTGAACTATAATCAGCCAGTACCCAACCACTATCTGGTGTACCTTGAATAGAAAATGGCAATTCGCCATATTTTTCTTTAACTGCTGTACGAACGTAATCCGTCAAAGCACGTAACTGACGATCACTTGTTCCGGTACAAACGATAAAAAAATCCGCAATCACAGTATCTGGTCGCAGATCAAGCAAAACAATATCGGAGCCTTTGTTATCTTCGACGACATCGACAATAAAACGAGCAAATTCTAATTGATCCAGTTGGAGCCTCCTAATGTTACTTTTGTCGATCTTATAATCGACCTTCATACGATTAGTTTAATTCTATCACACTTCGTCGATTTATTTAAAGGTTCAGAAAAGATCACAGTAGCTCTGATTACTTTGACACGATAACTTTGTAGAATGTACATATTGAAAATTTGTGCTATGATTCAATGCCCTACTAGAAAAGTTAAAATACAAATAATGAGTACATCGGAACACATATTAACAGTTGAAACTACTGGTGAGCGACTTGATAAACTTATTGTCGCACAGCTCCCTCAATTTTCGCGTTCACTTGTTCAATCGCTTATCAAAGAAGGTCACATTACGGTAGATGGCGAACAGGTCAAAGCAGGTATAAAACTTAGAGGTGGCGAGACAATTACGATCATCGTCCCTGAAGACGACCATGAAGGTGTTCAACCGGAGTGGATTGACCTTAACATCATGTTTGAAGATGAGCATCTTGCTGTAATTAACAAAGATGCAGGCATGGTTGTACATCCCGGATTAGGCAATGAAACAGGCACACTTGTTAATGCAATCATTGCCCACTATCCACAAATCGCAGAGATGAATGATCTTGATGATCGTATGGGCATTGTCCATCGCTTAGACAAAGATACCAGTGGCGTGATTGTGATCGCTAAAACACAACAGGCATTGACTCATTTGATGAATCAATTCCAAGAGCGCACAGTCGATAAGTTATATTTAGCATTGCTTGAGCGTAACCCTAAAACGCATAATGGGCGTATCGAAGCACCGATTAGCCGTGACCCCAAGCAACGTAAACGTATGGCAGTTGTGCGTAATGGCAAAGCGGCTATTAGTGAATTTGCAGTTATAGATGACCAATTCCAAGGCAATCGTGCATTAGTACAATTCAAGATTTTGACGGGACGCACCCATCAAATCCGTGTTCATGCGGCGTTTATCGGATGTCCTGTTGTTGGCGATACGGTCTACGGATTTCGTAAACAACGCTTAAAGATGAAACGCAATTTCTTACATGCGGCAGAGTTAAGTTTTGACCATCCAATTACAGGCGAACGCATGACATTTAACGCGCCATTACCTGTTGGATTACAAAACACAATGGAAAAATTACGCGAAGTGTAAACGGGTAACATTTAACCTGCATTCTACATTCGCACATCAGCGGTTATCCCGCTACAATTAATGTATAGTGTCAGTAGCTACAGAGGAAGAAACATTACATGCGTGAAATTACCATCGCAACAGTGCAGATGAGTCCCAAGCTCGGTGAGGCAGAAGAAAACCTCATTAAAATGTCCGAGATGATCGCCAAAATCGCCTCCCAACAAAAGGTTGATCTGATTGTCTTTCCTGAATTGATTACTAGCGGTAATGAATTAGGGTTACGTTTTACTGAAATTGCACAACGTGTCCCCGGTCCAACCATTAACCTGATTGCACAACGTGCCAATGAATACGGTATCTATGTCGCATTTGGTATGGTGACAAAAGAGCGCGTTGAAAGTGTGCTTTATAATTCAGCTATTCTCGTTGGTCCTGATGGTGATTTGATCGACGTTTATAACAAAATCCACCTCAAAGGTGAGGAACGTATGGCGTTCCGCGAGGGCTTCAAATTGCCTATCGCAGAAACTGAAGTCGGCAACATTGGCATGATGATTGGTTATGATCTGGCATTCCCAGAAGTTGCGCGTAGTTTAGCATTAGAAGGCGCAGAAGTTTTGGTTGTGTTAGCGAATTGGGAATCTTCTCAAATCGACGAATGGAAAACTTACGTTCGTGCCCGTGCCTATGAGAACGCTGTTTATGTCGCTGCCGCTAACCGCGTAGGTGAAGATGTGACACTCAGTTTCGGTGGTGAAAGCATGGTCGTTGGTCCGCGTGGTCAGATTTATGCCTCACTCGCTGATGAAACCGATCCAGACACAGGCGCACCGCTCGAAGGTTTCACTGTTGCACGAATTGATCTTGACGATGTGCGTAAATATCGTGAAGAATTCCAATTCATTCAAAATCGGCAACCAGCAGTCTATCGCTCCATTGTAAAGAAATACTAAGAGCAGTTAACTTAGAACTCCGCTTAATGATATAAGTGGAGGGAAACCCAAATAGTGATAACTACAAACTCCTTTCCCAATGTTGGGGAAGGAGTTTATCTTTTTAACACTCAAAATTGCCCCAAATATTGCGATATTCGTTAAAATAGTTACGTTCTGATCAAATTGAATTTTATTATATAAAGGAGCAATTATGAAAATTATCCGTTTTGATGCTGATGGATTAAAAGATGTTCAAGTCGATGGTGTAAATGAGTATCTTGAAAAGACACAAGATGTAATTTGGATAGACATCCCGAATCCCACCCCCGAAGACCTTCAATTATTAAAAACTGTCTATAAATTCCACCCTCTCGCCATAGAAGATACACTCTATGAACATCAACGCCCAAAAGTTGAGGAATATGCCGATCATTTATTTATTATTCTCAATAATATTGTAAAGAGCGAAGATGAATTAGATTATCGTGAACTTGATATTTATGTTGGGCGCGATTATATCGTTACCGCACATTTTGATTGCACCAAGGCGGTAGAAGAGGTCAAAACACGTATTAAACGTAGAGGTATTTTTAAACATCATTCATCTGAATACCTGCTATACATGATTATGGACACTGTGGTTGATGCTTATTTCCCCATTGTTGAGCAAATTGATAATGAAATCGAGAGTATCGGCGAAAAAGTATTTAATCAACCAGATGAAACAATGATGACCCGTTTATTTCAACTTAAACGGCAACTTAGTGAGATGGGACGCATCGTGACACAACAACGCAATATGTTCAACACACTAACTCGGCGTGAAGAAGACTTGTTAACCAATCATGAGGTATTGCATTATCATCTGCGTGATGTTCAAGATCACTTGATTCAATTAGACAATATTATCAGTTCATTGCGTGATGATTTAAGCAATGTTGTGGACTTATATGTATCATCCACATCGCATCGTCTGAATATAGTGGTCAACCGCTTAGCTATCATTACCATCGTATTTGGTATTTGGACGGTAGTTAGTGGGTTTTACGGGATGAATTTTACCAACACATTCCCAGCTATAGACAGTGAACATGGTGTTTTATTCGCATTAGGAGCAATGAGCCTACTTACAATCGTGGTTTTAATTTGGTTTAAAAACTTACGGTGGTATTAATCACTTGTAATTAATTGTAATAGAATTATGAAAAAGTGGTAAATTTAAGGGTTTTTAGCGTAGTATTGTGTTACAGTCTTGTTATATCATACGTATTATAAGTGAAGTCAGATCATAAAGTATCGTAATTAGGGCGTTATCATGGCAACAGCAACCGTCGATGTTTACTTGATGGATATCATCATCTTAGGATTAAAAAATTCGGGTAAAAGCACCTTTCTAAAGGCTTTTACAAAACCGGAAACTGATTCTGAGGGATGGAGCACAGGTACTATCAATATCAATGAAGAAGTAGATGCGCGCTTCATCGAACCACCAAAATCCTATGGGGCTAATTTCATGTGGACGCATGAATTAATCCAAGAAAGTGACCCGCATGGGTTTATTGTGATGTGTGATAGTACAAATCACGCTAGCTTTGGTGAGACTGTGGGCATCCTACAAACTATTCGTAGCCAGCACCCTGATACACCATGTCTACTTGTTGGTAATAAGCAAGATGCCAAAGGCGCATGGTTAGCAGAAGATATTCAGTTAGCATTCGGCATTTCTAAAGATATTATCGTGCTTCCATGCGATTCGACCAACCATAAACAAGTAAAAAATGTAGTCATCGAGCTCCTAACAGCTATATGGAATGCTTAAACCACTTCCTCATATAAGATAAGAGAAGGTTTCATGTGTTGCACTTGGCGAGTATAATGCCCATCATGAAACCAACTACACATAAACACCCCCAATTTCAACTTAACCGCCTAATTCAATATGGTGCATTGATACTTGTTGTCATACTGATCATCATGGCTCCCTTGCAGGTTATGCTAACTTTAGCAGGTGCCCCCGGTGGATTATTTATCTGCTCTGCTTTTGTCACATTGCTTTTAGCATTACCACTATTGATGTTAACCGCTATTACACCAAGCATCAGCACTAATTCAGAAGGCATCACCATAGAACCCGCTATCTGGAAATCACATCAAATCGCATGGGATGATATTCAATCCGTCAAAGTATTTCCCTTACTCCCCCAGGCTGATGCCGAAATAACACGGAAAATCTTTGTTGGGCGTAAAAAATATAATCCAGCAGAAGGCATCATGTTAGTCATTCCAGCCTTGCCCATGCAATATCGTATTGCTGGTTTCTTCGCAGGGGCGGGCAGTCAACCAGTTATCGCCATAACCAACCGCGCCCACAGTGATTATGACCAGTTATTCACAACAATCTTGGAACAAACCGATAGCACAATCCATGATGATGACCTAAAAGATGAAGCTGATTAATCAGGCGCCATAATCAGTTTTAGCGATTCGGTTTGATGGTACATAACGCCTGTCTAATTTCACCCAAATGATAAGCATTATGTGCCAGTATCGCTAAAATCATGGTCACATCAGTTTCCCATTTTTGAATATTCGTCACAAATACACACAAACGATTATATGCCTCACGTAAGTTATCTTGGCTAGCCTGCCATTCCTCTGGCGTTACATCACGCACTGTACGCCATATTTCTGTCCAATCAACTTTAGGTTTTTCACCCTGCATATACTTCATAACTACATCAATAGATAAACTTATATGCTCAACGTGCGCCGCGATATTCGCACAGTTCGCTGATATTGGGCGAGAAGCTTCCTCAGCAGTAACAGTTTCTAATGTCTCAAATAACGATGTTCCTTTATCAAGATATATGCCTTTTACGTTCACGAATGTTTCATTCAATATAGCTAGAACTGCCTTAGCCATATAATGCGTTTTTATATTCTCAGTCATCATTCAATCCTTAATGTTATGAACTTTTAGCTTGTGTACGTTTAATCGTCTCTATAATTTCACCACGATGTTCTACTTCATGGTCAGTTGTCATTTTTGTAAAACCTTCGAGATCGTACTCCACACCCCAAGGCACGTGAATAACACCATCTAGTTTCGCTTGTGGAATACGTTGATAAGCAAAGAGCAATTCACGAAAGCCATGTTTAAATAAGAGCATAGTGCGCTCATCACCGTAATGTTTCATTTCTTCATACAGTTTGTCGTTTATATCACGCACCATCCATTCGTCTGGCATTTTATACACTTCGTCAGCATTGAAAGCGTTGATGATTCGGCACACTTCATTATCAACCCATGAAAGATGGAGCAATATGTCTTTAATGCGCCACCCTGAATCAAGATGTGCCACGAGGTTAATATCAACATTTTTAATCACGTCATAAGTTGTTTCACGGGCTGTTTTTAACGATTGAATATAGTGTTCGATGGTCATGATGTTTGTTGTCCTTTCAATAAATAATTTGTCATTATGCAAACTTAAACTAAGGACACATTTTTCAGTGTCTTAACTTAGATAAATCTTAAATATGTAATCGGGGATTAAGTTGTAATTTTTTCTATGGGTATCTGAATTTCAAAAATGGATGGCGCGTGATTTGAATGTGTATCAAGCCCGACTTCACGCACAGGTCCCGCCATCTGGTAACCATTGCCTTCTATCCAAGTGCCTATCGCGTTATAGCCTGCGATGTAATCCGTTAATTTAGATATATCCTGAACAGTGGTCGCCATTGTGCTTACAGCAGGGAGTTCTCGTAAACACATTTGCCGTGTATCAGGTATGGCTAGGGAGGTTGTAACTGAATCCTCAACCGTAAACCCCACTTCCCAGTCCATTTCCTCCTCAAACACGTCATTATGCAAAATCGCAGTGATAGGTAAATCTTTTAATCCAGTTTCACGTTGCACATAATCTATATCAGATTGAATTAAGTCACTATCAGCTTTAGTGGTAAATAACCGCCGTGTGGAAAAATAATTTTGTTTGGGGACAGATTTCAACACAATATCATATGTATCGGTTGTCTTTTGCTTTAATTGTTGAATACGGAACTCAACCCGCCGTAATCGTGCCATATCAGCCATGATAGTCTGTTCAATCTGTGACTTTTGAGCATAAAGCAAGGATTCAATATCATCTGCGCTGATGTCATCGTGCATGAGTTCTTTGATTTGCTTCAACCCCAAACCCATGTCTTTTAAAGCGAGAATGCGATTCAATCGTGGCAATTGATTAGCAGTATAATAGCGATATCCTGTTTCAGGATCGGTATATTCAGGTGTAAACAAACCAATCTTGTCATAGTGCCGGAGCATCCGCCCAGATATTTGTGCGATCTTTGAAAAATCCCCAATCTTAAACATTATGCATCCCTAAATACTGACACTAACTATCATTTTGTTGGATTGACCACATTCTACACTTTGACACAGTGTCAGAGTCAAGAAACTCATCCATATTACATCTTTGTGCAATATACCTAATGAAATATAGTAGGAATTTACATTGCGACCTAGCGAGTGAATTGTTATATTCGTTATCATAGACAACAGTTAGCGAAATTTCAGGCATCCGGCGCGATGCTTTTTTGTTGCCTATCCATATTTGCTAATATCCCGCATTTAAATCAATTTTATTTGGCATCGGATTCCCCATCACAACAGTATTCAATAAATCAGCAATGGATTGCATTCGACGATATTCGACTTCATCTGCGCCACCACCGCCTGCTCTATGTGGACTCATCACCATGTTATCAAGCTCATTAAATGGGAAATCTGCGGGTGCAGTATCAATACGCGCTTCTTTTGTACGTGGGTAGTTATACCAAACATCAACGCCCGCCCCGAATAAGTGCTTATGCTTGAGTGCCTCATAAAGTGCTTTCTGATCGACAACTAAACCGCGCCCAACATTGACTAAAATCGCACCTTTCGGCAATAAACGTATTTCTTCCTCTCCAATCATGCCTTCAGTATCGCTTGTTCCAGGAAGAGCAATCATCAATACATCTGCTTTCGGCAACAAATCATGCAATGCGCTTGGTGGATAAATATTGTCAGCGTCATCTGGTGTGCGCCGAATACCGAGTACATTCATATTTAACGCCTCGCACACGCCTCCAACAATCTTCCCAATTGCCCCATAGCCTACTATCAAAATTGTCTTACCATCCAAGATCATCGACGGCAAAACATTTTCATAACGCATAGTCCAATCATTTTGGCGCAAGGATTGATCCGCAGGAATCAGGTGTTTAGCGGTTGCAAATAATAAGGCTAACGCCATCTCTGCGGTCATCGGCGCATTATGATGCAGGTTATGCAAAGCAATATGTGGAAAATCACGCATCAAAGTCGCTGTCTCTTTTGGCAATCCTGCAAAGGGGATAAACAGTGTGTGTAAATTAGGCTTATCCGTCAATTGCTCGCGTGATGGTCGTCCACCAATCAAAACATGAACATCATCGGGGATTGTTTCCTTGCCAAGTGTGAGATTAATCGTGTCGTTGAGTTGTTGACGTAAAAAGTCAAGATGAGCGTCTTCTGGTGCATGGAGCATATGTACGTTGAGCATTGTTTACCTTTTATCGAAGGGTTTCATGTTAAAATCGCTAATGATCAAATTATAGTCAGAAACGATGTATGTTACATGAAAAAAACAGAGTATTCTTCAAAAGAACCCAAAACGTTACCTGTTGATTTTATCGCACCATTTTCAATTAAAGCCTGCCGTAAACGTCTATTTGACTTTGCAAAAAGAACAGAAGTAAAAACGAATAATTGGTGGAATCGTGAATATTTTGATTTCCATATTACGCAGGAAAAACAAAACATTAGTTTTCAGCTTACCCGCCATTTAAACTCAATTATATCTGTAAACGCTACAGGCTATCTTGTTCCTAAAAGCGAAGATAACACTCATATTATCGCTAGGCTACATTTCGGCTTAGACACCTATCTTTCAATGGCATTTATCGCATTTACAGCAATTATTTTGCTATTCTCAACATCCATTTTACTTGAGGAGCTTGCCATAATATTCGTCATCTATGCTTATGTGGGTTGGCGCATCTATAATGCTAGAAAGACACTCAAATTTACCCTAGAAAATACATTAGGCTTTTATATAGAAGAAGATAATAAACCGATTCGAGAATTAGTCGAATTTGAGTAAAATATATTTACTATACGCATGATTATTAGGTACGCATTGAACAACTCTATCATACCCATATTGTGTGCTAAGTGTTGTAATGCTATGCTATGAGCTTGCAATTAATGTAAATCAAATTCGAGCTTATGCCTAATCAAAACAAGAAACCGAACGTTCTCGTTATCATTTTAGACACCCTGCGCCGTGATCGCTTATCCATTTACGGAAATAAACAAGAGACCTCACCCAATTTTGATGCTTTTGCCAGTGAATCAACCCTCTTTGAGTGGGCAATCGCGCCTGCTCAATGGACAGTGCCATCCCATGCGTCAATTTTCACCGGCTTATATCCGAGTACCCATCAACTCACCGAAGCGGGAGGCGTACTCTCCGGCAGTTACCCGACCTTAGCCGAAATCTTGCAAGTTGATGGCTATCATACGGTTGGATTCTGCAATAACCCCTTAGTTGGCGTGTTGAACAATGGCTTACAACGTGGATTTAACGAGTTCTATAATTATGCGGGTGCGGCAGTAAATCGCCCGCTTGATATGCGTAAATCAGCTATACGCAAAGCCATGTCAAAACGTTGGTATAATTTTGCACGCAACGTCGGCAACAAATTCGCACATTCTGATACCCTTTTTCGCATGTCGATGAATCCGCGCTTTGTTCCGATCTGGACGCGCTATATCAACTACAATGGACACACCGAAAACTCGATTACTGATCTGATTGATTATCATAAACGTCATCACACAGAAAATAACGACACGCCATTTTTCGGCTTTTTGAATTTAATGGGGGCGCATTTACCCTATCGCCCCCCACAAGATTACGTCAATAAATTTGCATCTGACATCAGCAAAGATAAACACGCTTACAAATTTATGACCCGCTTCAATGCTGATGCGGCGCGTTGGGCAAGTCCATCTGATCCACCATTGCAAGAATGGGAACGAGCGGTGATTGATGGCTTCTATCAGGCAGAAATCGCGCATCAAGACTATCATCTGGGGCGGTTATTACGCTACTTAAAAGAATCAGGTGCATTAGAGGACACAATGGTGGTCATCGCCGCCGATCATGGTGAAGGACATGGCGATCATGATTTCTTTGGGCATAGCTTCGTCGTCTATCAAGAATTGGTGCATGTGCCATTGGCAATTTCCTATCCAGACCGTTTCCCAATCGGCAAGCGCATCAACACCAATGTATCTACCCGTCGGATTTTCCATACGATATTAGAGGCTGTTGGTATCACCCCACCGATAGATGAAGCTGACCCTAATGCAAACGTCCGTGATTTATCCTTGATTTCGGCTTTAAATGGCAAACCCGATACTGAAAATGGCTTAGTTTTTGCCGAGGCATTCCCCCCACAAACATTTATCAACTTGATTCAACACCGTAAACCGGAACTCATCGAACGCCTGTATTTGAACACTATCCGGCGTGGAATTTACGACGGTCAGCATAAACTTACCGTTGCAGGGGATCACATTGAGGGCTTATTTAATGTGAGTAATGATCCTGATGAGATTCATGATGTATCGACTCAAAATAATGATTTGGTAACAACGATGCACAGTAAATTGCACAGCTTTGTCAAATCCGCCGAGCATTTCCGCGCCGATGGCATGGCATTTGCAGGGGTAGATGCAGAAATTGAAAATCACTTACGCGCGCTCGGATATATTGAGTAGCGCATAAGTGATTGAGGTACTTATCTGGTTTTACTTACGCATGTCAGATAAGAATCGTCTTAATCGAGCATTTCTTGATTCTGATCGACTAGAGCGTATCAACCTTGCTTGTTTGCTCGTTGCTTCAAACTCATCTTGTTTTACTTGATGCAATAATTGAGCGGTAGATGGGTGGATGTTCATCCAAATTCCTCCTGATGTGATTGACAATTATAGTGTCTCATATCAAGAGGAAATTAGACCACCCGTTCTGCGACATAATGCTTTATGGCTGTGGCTGAAATCCCCAATAACCACTATCACGAATCAACACCCGCCGACCATCAGGGAGGTTAATCAGGAAATTTACAGCCCCATTAGCAATCGCAGAAACCCGTTCGACTGCCATATTGTAACGTTGCTCACCACTCAATCCCCATCCTAAAGCAACACGAACGTCCTCGTTATTGCCCCAAACACGCCCAAAACCACTTATCGGCGATACATAGTTTTCCGGTGGCGTATCTGTAATCGGGTTATTTGGTAAATTCGCATATGCGCTTTCTGGAACAAACAAAGCCTGACCATCGTTAAACAGTACCCATATAGTCCCATTGTTACCTTGCCAGAGCATCATCCCATTTTCAAATGCTTGATAAGCACCACTAACAGTAATAATCGTATCATTGCTAAGGGTAATGGTTATAGTGGCTGATGCGCCACGTTCTTCCACAGGCGTATAAGTATCTAAGATAAGCCGATATGTTACACTTGCGCCAAATGCAGGGGCAACCACATCTAATGAACTATTCGCAGGTAAATCCTCATATACTTGGCTAACCTCTGTCTCGGTTGTTCCCTCACAACAAGGGACAAATGTAATCACTTCAATATAAGCGCGCTGTGCATTAACAGATGCCCAACTGAGCGTTATCGTATCGTTGGGTTGCGCGAACGCGGTATTCGCCTCAAAAAAGAGTATTTCCGGTGTTTCAGCAGGTATCGGTGTGGTTGATGGATAAACAACAGGTAAATCCAACTCCGCAGAAGCATAAACAAAATTGCTGTTAATATCACGTAAATGCAATCGCAACTGTACAAGGTCGCCATCCGGCAATGCAGGACGTATCGCCCCAACACCATTAGACCGTATCCAAAGATAATCACGGGGAAATTCAACATTAACCACGCGACCATCCGCAAAAATCTGTTCAAAGACCAGATTGCTATTGATTGGACGATTACGCACATCCCAAGATATAGGCACACTGGCTGTTCGATTAATTAAATCTGACGCATTTAGACTTAGAATGTCGGTGTTAAATTCAAGAATGCCTACAGGTTCTGGTGAATTAGCATAGGGGATAATAAGCTCCTGCAAATCCAATATAGTCCCCGTCTGATCAAAAATCACAAGACGTAATCTAGGCGATGCAAAATCAAGCGTGTGGGGGACAATATGTTCGCGTGAGCCACTTTCCAGCAAAGGATCAGCGTCATCAGGTAAGGCATTAATCCATTGATTCAATACAAACACTTGCAATTGTAATACATCATTTACCCGCATAGAAGCTGTTGCCCAAGTCAAAATAATGGGAAACGCTCCAGACTCAGCTTGATCAGGTGTAACTAAAGCGACATTGGTTTCAAAGCTAACAATAGCAGGTGTGTTCTCTTGTGCGCTAATCGTTGCAAAAGTAAACAAAAGAACAATCAACACAATAACGATAGATGTTATACGAGGCATAAGCACGCTCCTCCTAAGTTTAAATATCTTGACTTATAAGACACTCACTTAAGAGGAGACGTTCCAAATTATCGCGTTTAAGTCACGATTTCTGATGGTAAATGAGAAATACGGTTGATGTAACGAATGACTATGCGGTTATTCCAAAAATCAAGGCGAGTAATGCCCGTGTTATAGTGCCAGTGGAAATAGTCTTCAGCCGGTAAACGCCCAACAAATGCCTTCAGCAAACTATCAATAAAGTTACCATGAGTAACAATTGCTATTTTATCGTTTTGGTTTGCTTCTACTTGTGCCCGTTGCTTGAACAGCTCAACAACCCGCATCGCCCGCGCATGACACCCCGCAACATCCTCTTTGCCATCTGCTGGATTCCACCAACCTGAATCTGTTAACGCATCAGGGATCACATATCCAGCAAATTCTTCTTCGATTTGAGAGCGCGTCATGCCCGTATGCCCAGTAGTAACGCCATCATTGGTTAACCACACACCTCCATGCTCGTGAATATCAACCTGTATATGAGGTGTAAGCCCTAATGCTTGCGCCATAGGTTTCGCAGTCTGCATAGCGCGGTACATCGCACTACAGTATAGATGTGTGATGCCATAATCATGATGGTCTTCACGCTCAGGGGCATCAGTCTGACTACTTACTATATTTTCTATATTCGTGTTGTGCTTAAAGTGTTGCGCAAGATAATCTGCCTGTTGAAATCCAACTTCGGTCAGGCTCGGGTCATCTACCCGATTAACGTGCTGATCTATCAAGGCATTATTTGCCGACTGCCCGTGTCGGATGATATAAAGTTCCATTGAAGTGCTTACCTACTCATCTTTTTGCAAAGATCGTAGTCTAGCAGGTGATTATTAAGCACAATAGTGGAACTTATATAAATTCCAAATAACAGTCAACTTAGGTAATCAGTTCAGGAGATAAATGATTGATTCGATTCATATACATGATTTCGACAGGGCGATCTGCACGAAAGTTCACCCGTGTGATTGCGGTGTTGTAATGATTGACCATATACGTGAAACTCGGCAGGGTATTCGTAAATGCTTTGAGCGTAAATGCGATAAAACCGCCATGAGCGACTACAATAATCTTATCATCTTGATAATCTGGTTTGCTAGCACGTACCGTCATCTCTCTAGCAAATGCAATAGCGCGTCCCATGCTTTGAGCAATTCTTTCCCGTCCCGATTTAACATCATACCAACCCTCTTCCGTGATGGAGTACGGCAAAACAATATTCGGAAACTCTGCTAGCATTTCATCTCTAGTCATACCACCCAAAGCAGTCGTCACACCATTTCTTTCCAAAAACACCCCGCCAAACTCATACACATCGAGATGCACCTCTTGCTTTAAATTCAATGCTTGGGCAATTGGCTTTGCGGTTTCTAATGCACGTTTCATCGGGCTAGAATATAAATGTGTGATCCCATAAGGAATCGATTGCTTACGTGCAGGATCATTTGAGTCTAAACTAGCGTATTCATCAATATTATTAGCTTCAGCAAAGTGTTTAGCGACTAATTCAGCCTGTTGAACACCAATTTCGGTTAATTCTGGATCATCTTTACGACCAACATCATTAGGAAGGGCGTTATTAAAGGACTGCCCATGACGAACAAGATAGAGTTGCATATGTTATACCTTAATAATGAAATCAATAATCAAATAGCGTAAAGTATAGCATGTTGCATCATTTGATCTAATATCTAACACATTTTTCGCACCGATCTAAATAAAACCTAAACACAATTTAGGTTTTATTTAGGATAAGATCTCTAAAAAACCACATTTGAACAAAATCGCCCTGTGTAACTATTCGTAATTAAGATTGTTATTTACAGTTATCATAATATAGAATTAAGTTAGATACAAAAACAGCTACTCAAGAATAATATTAATTAACTTTATTATCTATAGTATTAAAGTTATCATGTTTATAAATTAAGTAAATATTGCATATTAACTTACGACTTAACTCTCTAATGTTCCTCTAATGTAATAAATTTAGAATTTTGTTAGAATAAACATAGATTAAAGAAAATTAATATAGGGCAACGTTACATTAATTGTTTCGGGGAGATTATTGAACATGACTTACTTTTCACAAAATGACCATATGGCACTTCTATCATCAGAAACAAACCAGCTAGGTGGCGAAAACGGTTTACAACGGGTGTTCATGCGTATGCAAGACCTCCACCGCTCCTTACAACCACGCCTTCGTAAACTCAATATCGATCTCTTCACCAACACTGCAATGTTAGAAGACGTAACGACAAATACATCTGCCTGTAATACACACTCTGAAGTCATGACATTAAGTTATATGCGCTCTCGTTCCCAAGCAAAGATTATTGAAGGCATTATGGGACGCGACGCACTCAACAACTCCGGCAATATCGAAGCACATCGTCACCCTGTTATTGAATTACGTATGTCCCCTGATGGCTTTGCAATTGAATTCTTGATCTCGCCAGACGCATGGTATGATCAACAAAATGTCGTCGGTAAATTGACTGTATATGAACACCGTATGGCACTCTACAATTTATTAAGCAATTTATCAGGTGATTATCGTGTCGGTTTTTGGAATGGCGCACACCTAGATGATATGCACCTCTCCACCGAACAATTACCACCAGCGCATGTGATGAGCCAATGGTTAGACACTTTCGCTGCAGGTCGAGATTGGTTCCGTGTGGGCATTTGGTATGAACCAGAAGCACTCGAACTCGCATCAGAAAACATTGTCGAAACAGTACTCACCCATATTCGTGAACTCTACGCACTCTACGAATTCGTTTCATGGAACAGCAATAATAACTACCACAATTTCTACAAACGTGCAGTTGCCCAAACACGCTAACAAACAACTCAATTTCATTTAAGCAATCAACTAAAAAGACACCCATAACAAGCGGGTGTCTTTTGATTCACGTTAATTAACAGACGAGCAAGCGTTAACTTTCGTCTGTTAATTGTGGTTTCCGAGCAGTTGCCGCGTAGAGATACCCATGAAATAGGTCACAAAAACGATAATCTTCGCCATTTGCTTCCAGCCAATCCCATGCGCGACGTGTACTATCTGCAATGATGAAAACATCCATAAGGTCACTAATGAAACGAAGCGGGAGCGTATACCAGCGTTCGCTCTCTTTTAAATCAGCGATGCCGAATACCCCATTCGGTTTTAAAGCCTCCATCGCGCGTTCCATCGCCATCTCATAACGTGGAATCACCGCCAACCCAAGCGTGGAAATCAC